>OX439131.1:23483402-23520902 GCA_949318235.1 Ecdyonurus torrentis
GTATACTAAATTTTATTTGCATTAATTGGTTGCATGCATATAGTTTAAATTTAACAATTTAAAAGTAATATGTATGTAGAATGACTTTTTGTAGTACAGTGTCATTTTTTATTCATTTTGACTCAATTTGAAATATTGAATACAGAAATTTTGGCGTTGGTTCAGAATACAACTGAATTTTGAAAGAATGACACTCGCCAATATTGGGAAAACTTTCATCACCCTGACTCTTATCATAGCAGCAGAAAAACTTGTAATCATAATAATAAATATTTTCATTTAATATATAGAAGCCCTAAAATGTATACTTACGTCGTCTTTTGACATCCGATTTTGACGTCCGATTTATACTCGTCACAATATTTTAGTTTTTGATAACATTATAACAATTATTATTTAAAACGTTGGCAATTTTATCAAATTTAAGTTAATTAAAAAAAATTACTCAAGAAAGATAATCCTACAAAATATCCCATAATTTAATGTCCATTAATAAAACAATGTCACAATTCTTAATGTTGAAAGAATAGAAATTTTGGCATTGTTTTATGTATGAAAACATCATGTTTAAACATTTTGCAGCATCACTCTTAAAGCCCTTGTCAACTTACTTTTTTATCATTTAGAATACTAGATTGAAAATTACCATACCTTAATATCCATGAATTAGACACCATCACGTTGATTTTGTATTTATTTTCGTTTATTTTCCTTTTTGCTGTTATATCACGTATGTGACGTCACAATGTACCACCGCCAATCACAGTCACCGCTCTGGTCACGTGATAAATTTAGGACCCTCCCTCAAGTTCTTTACCGCTATCAAGGCCCCATCGGTACATTATGACGTCAGATACGTGATACAACAGTCAGAAAGAAAATAAATAAAAATAAATACAAAATCAACGTGATGATGTCTAATTCATGGATAATAAGGTATGGTAATTATCAAGCTAGTATTCTAAATAATAAAAAAGTAAGTTAACAAGGACTTTAATGAAATAAGTTCATAATTTCTCACTACTGTAAGTATTTTATGCTGAAATGTTTGTTTGTTTGTTCGTAAAAAAAAAAAAAAAAAAAACTTGTTTATCGGTGTTTATACATCGTAAGTGCTATATTATATTTGTTGAAAGACCTCCTAATATTCTTTCAAATTACATCAGTTAATTAAATATTAAATTACATTTAAGAAAAACATAAATAAGGTATATAAAATTTGACGTAAGATAACCTTGACTGTGTAAATTCAATATAAATGATAACTAACTAACGAAATGTTATTATAGGATATAATGGGAAATCTACAAGTGCTACTAAAACTTAAATATTCCGATTTTATGGTGTTTCATACAAAATTTAATGTATTTCTAACTCAAGTCATGGTACTTTATACTCTGAGTTAGTGTAAATTTTTGGTTCTTTACATTATTATCTTTACTTTTATATTCAAATTCTACATGAAAATAAAATTTTACCTTGATTTGGAGGATCTTGTACTAGAAATTCATAGATAAAGTATAGCCTTTAAACAATAAATTAATTGCATAGTTTAAAAATGTTTTAAACTACATTATTAGTACTATAAAACTTCTCACTGACAAAATTACAACAATAGCTAAATGAATTATGGCAAAATAAAACAGCAAGCACATTTTTAAATGTATTATAAAAAATATATCCTTTTTCTTTTTTTTTTGTATTTTAATTGTTAACGTTTGCAACAACGCCAACAACAAATAAATTTAAATTTATTATGAAAAGTTCTATCTAAAAAATTGTTCAAAAAAAAAAAAAACTAAAATGCTGGTATATTGTTATTTTTTCCAAAAATTCCATAACATGAATATTGAAAGAAAACTATATTTTTATATTATACAAAAAAAAAAAAAAAAAAAAAAAAAAAAAAAAACGTAAAAAACTGGTAAGAAATGTTTTAGAAATCTGAAATGGTGACTTTGCAATATTTTTTTGACTATATATATTATACTTTTCAACATCTTTGTAAAACTTGCATTCTATATTCACTACATCATAAAACTTCTTTCTTTACTCTTTTCTCTCCACGTATACTTTTTACAGTATCCTGTTGAGTATGCAACCTTTTGAACATTTAAGAAAAGCAAACTAAGATTCACATAGGAGCCATTTCATAAAGTAACTTTAAACACGTTGCTTTTTACATTTTTTTTTAAATATTACACACGCAATTAATAATGTATATTTTTTTCTTCATTAAATTTTTAATATTTAATAGATATCAGATAAAAAAAAGTGATTTTTATCATTTTTGTTCAAATTAAAATTTATATATTAAAAAAATAAAGAGAAGGGGGAAAATTTTATTACTATTTTTTGGGTTAAAACTGAAAATTAATCATGGCATTTACTTTTTTTTTTTTTTTTTTTTTTTTTTTTTTTTTTTTAAATATATTGTGGGTTAGTCTTGTGATGTATATCGTCACGTACTAGAAAATAATTTATACTGGTTTCTCGTCGGAAAAAAAATGCTAGATCATAATACATTAAAAAATAAAGTGGTTCTTATTTCTTAAAGCAAAGAAAAATAAAATAGTTTTTTAATATAACATTACACTGCTTTTAAAGCTTGTTTATTAAAAAATGTTATTACTTTTGAAAATAATATTTTTTTTTTTCAATTTTTTTTTTAAGTGCTATTTTAATATTGAAATGATAAAAAAACACATTTTTTAATCAAAGTTTGTTGTCTTAAAAAATAAACAACATCTGCGTTTTTTTATAGCATATTTTTTAACTTTAACTTTGTCTTGTTAGAATATTCTCATGTGCTTTAATATTTTTTGTTCTCGTAATAAAAGGGTTCAAAATGATACATTAACCTATGGCACATTGTGTATGTTCTGTCAATCATTTATTCACTATTTATATTAAAAATCATTTCATTGATGAAATAATATGCAAGTTGTTTTGATAAGAAATTATTATGTAGTCTTTTGAAAATTAAAATCTATGTTTTATTGATTTCTATCAATTTACGAATTGCATTATAGTTTTGTGTTCATTGTTGTAAACTTACTGATCAAATGCATTTTTCTATAAAAGAAAAGCATTGAGTAAATAATTTTATTTGTAACAATAAAAAAAATCTAATGCATATTGAATAAATAATTTCATCACAAACTTTGCAATGAAAATTTTTTTAATGCAAATCGTGAATTGTGAGATGCATTCATATGTCATGTATATTCGTATTTTTGTTGTTTTTGCGCAACAAAGTCATTTTTCTTATTTGAAACCATGCAATTTAACAGTTTGCTGCGTAAAAATACAACAAATAAATATATGAGTACACCATAAGATTAATTTTAAATTACGTTGTCTTAATTTATATCGTGCTATTTCTTGAGAACACGCAACTGTTTAAATTAATTTCTCACTTCTTCTTCCATTTAACATTTATACACGGAAAAGAGAGAAATCAATATGTTTATTTATTTATGATGTACAAAAAATATTAATTTAAACCGTAAAAAGTAAAGATCCACTACAAAGCTACTCTATATGTATGTAACGCATTCAACGTCTGATACTAAAATATAATATTGTACACATTTAATTAATATGTTAGATTTGTTTTTGAAAACAAACATGTCCAACTGTACGTACTAACACTATAAAAGCTATGATCAAGTAAATTAGATTAAATGTCTAATATTACTCTTACTATTGTAAAGTTTTATTTATTCTAAAGTTTCTATGAATAGCTAAAATAACATTGGAAACTTCACGTGTAGTAAGTTTATTTACAAATAATAATAATAATCAAATTCTCAGTAAAATTAATTAATAAATGTGGTGTAGCATTTTATAAAAACAAGTGAAATAAATTTTATTATTGAATTATTTATTGTATTATAATGGACAAAAAAAAATGCTATTTTATTGTTTATTTAAAATGAATTAAATATATTACAACATAAATAATATATAAATATTATTTATAATATTATAAATTATATAACAGAAATTCCATAATTATTTAATTTATAAACAATAAATAAAAATAAAATTGACAATAAAATATCAATATAGTATAATGAAATTTTTTTTAAAGTCAATAATGAAAATCGGAGATATAAATTAAAATATAAAAATAATATATTTTTTTCTACTTATCTCATTTTTTTTAATATAATTTTTATTATAATCATTATTATTATTCAGTAAAACATACCTTTACATTTTACTCGAATGTTCATTTTCACATTGATTTTTTTTTTCTCAATATTATTATGTGTGTGTATTCTATAGACATTGTAAGCGATAAATTGGCTGATGATAACATGCTACTGCTGGTTACGCGACTTTGGCAAAAAGCCACCAAATATACGTACGTATACGTACAGTACGTAATGTATACGCACACCAAAAGCTTGTCAAGTTAGCCTGATATAGCGAGAGAGTTAGAGAGAGAGAGAGAGAGAGAGAGAGAGAGAGAGAGAGAGAGAGAGAGAGAGAGAGAGAGCGATGAGTTGGCGAACGAATGAGATTTATATACAGTGAGTGAGAGACACAATGATTTTACCGCACCATATCATGTCATTCTCTTTATGTCCAAAATCGAATGAACGTATGTATGTGTAATATTCTCTCTCTCTCTCTCTCTCTCTCTCTCTCTCTCTCTCTCTCTCTCTCTCTCTCTCTCTCTCTCTCTCTCTCTCTCTCTCTCTCTCTTTCATTCCCTTTCATTTTCAACAACGTACCTTTTTTTGATGATCATGCATTCTACTACATTTAAATTGAATTAAAATAATTATTGAATAAAGATAAATTTTATTATACTATTATACATGAATATGTTAATTATTATCAATGATATTATATTGAAATTTAATTAATAATATATTTTTACCTTCATATACTCTGTACTGTACTCATCATTATTAAAAGCTTGTTTAATAAGCTTTATCTTTATACAATTGCTTTTGTATTATATTTTATACAGGAAAAACGTGGGAGAAAAAAGGGATATTATTTTAATAAATAATTATTGAGGGTGGTAAATCAGCACTTTTTTTTTCAATTGTATATATTTTGACCTCAAATTTTGAGATTGGAAAAACATATATAAAATATTAGTGTTACTGAATATAAATTAATGTAATATTTAATTATCTATTATTGCGTATTTTTGTATACTTTATTGTATAATAATTACACATAGTACATATATTTTTTATAATGTAATTTGTTGTGTAATTAACTATAAAATATTATTACGAAAATATACTTAACAATTTAGAAAATATATGTTTTTAAAATATATTTTTCATAGAAAAACAATTAATATATATAATATAATATAAAGAAGTATAGAAATTTGTCTCTTAATTCTTATAAGGAAAAAAAGGTTGATAGTATTGTGTCAAATACAAAAGAGATCACGTTCATCCTTGATATATTGTACATGCCTTATCAACATCTCTTGTTTTTAAAGAGGCAGATCGCATGGTTAACAAACAACACCATTTAACTTTGAAAATCCACTACTTTTTGGTTTAAGTTATATAATATACCAGCATGGACCGCAGATAAAAAAAAAAAAAAAAAAAAGTCAGCTTGCTAAAACTTATGATGATGATCCAGATGGCACACACAAAAGACAACAGATTCTTCTAAAAAAAATGTAATAATAAAAACTTGAGGGCATTCTGAGTTCCGATATAGTATCAATAAAAAAAGTATAACTTTACTTTCTAAAAATAAAATAGCAAAAGTTTTTCTTATATTTTCTTTTCTTATTATTTTTTAATACTTTCTTTTCAAGTTCACTCTTTTTTTTTCTATATAATAAAAGATATTACTTATTAAATAAAAAGTTTTTTAGTTGCTAATAAATAAAAACATGTTTAATTTATTGAGTATCAAATAATATAAATTTGCTACTTTATATCATATTTCGTCTGATATTTTATACCATACTATAATATCCGTTTTTGGAAAAATTGCTTCAAAATTGACCTTAGAATTATTTTTATAAAGTTATAAAATATAAATGTAATTTTTAGGGAATATATATATATATATATATATATATATATATATATATATATAATATATAATACAGAAAAAAAGCCAAACGTTTTGCCTTTCATATTTTCTTGCGGTCTCTCTCTCTCTCTCTCTCTCTCTCTCTCTCTCTCTCTCTCTCTCTCTCTCTCTCTCTGGTGGGGGAAGAGGTTATCTTACTTCCCTATATATATATTAAATAAATCAATTTTAGTCAAATGTTAGACTTTCTTTCGTTTTTTTCATTCATATATACAGAAATATAACGTAAATCATTTCAACTGTCTATAAAAGGAAGGATGCATTTACTAAATTTTTAATATTTCTTTAGTAAATCATGAAGTCTAAAAAAAAAAATAAAAAAAAAATCTTTTCAATATTTCTTTGATCATACAAAAAATTTCAATCGTTTTTAAATATTGAACTTATTTTTAATTAAAGATAAAATTTGAGGTGCGTTTACATTTTTGTTTATTCACCACTGCCTATTAACAAGCTCCGATTTATAAATGATAAATTACTATGTGATAAAACATGACATTTTATTATAACGTGTAATTGAATGACGGTGACAAAAATCACGTCACTGTGTGAATACACCTTTATATTAACATTTTATTACATTATATATAACAACATATAAGAACAATTATATTTTAGAATATTTTGCAGAGCTCACGTGCAGTACATAGTTCATACATATTGTTAAACATATTATATTTATTGTAACTGCGTGCCATATAACTTATAGCTTATATTCCGACTTGCCTTGTTTCACTCTGATCTATGTTTCCATTCAGAATATAAATTTAACTTGTTTTATACCTAACTTATATATAAAATATTGAAGACAGAAAAAGTTCTTTAGAATAATTTGCATTTAAAATTGAAAGAAGAAGAAAAAAAATAAAAAAAAGACTTGATTTACATAGAACAAAAATAACTGTAAAATTGTATCATTTTTTTTTCTTTCATAGTTCTTGTTATCAGCAGAAGATTATTTATTTTTTTACTTTTTTTTAA
Organism: Ecdyonurus torrentis; assembly: GCA_949318235.1. NCBI lineage: Eukaryota > Metazoa > Arthropoda > Insecta > Ephemeroptera > Heptageniidae > Ecdyonurus > Ecdyonurus torrentis. The sequence goes on from OX439131.1 coordinate 23,490,477, forward strand.
CTGAAAATTCTAAATTTTATTCTCTTCATATTATACATTATTAGAAGGTACAAATAAAACTAATTGTTAAAGTTATCTTGTCAATGAAAATTAGTAGGTGGTCATTCACTAACAACAATAACATTTTAATAACGCATATGCCTCTTAAAGTTACTCTTAACCTATCTGATTTATTTATTTAAAAAATATATATTTATGCTCCATGCTTTATGTGCCTCGTTGGTACATGGGTCACATACATATGTTGCTGTATACAAGTTGTAAGTGATAATTTGATCAGTCGAGACTCTTCCTTAATATAAAAAAAAACATCTCATCTTTCTGGGTGGAACTGAATTAATTATGAAGGAATGCGAGTCAAAGACATCCGAATCCAAGATCTGCATAAAACAATCACATCCACGTAACCGTCTGCAAAGTTAACACTGAATCTTATGTCTTGACCAGAATATTACAGACTTATTTCTGAAACTGCCATGAGAAAATTATATCATTTTGACAAAAATCTAAATATCACAAATTATGTTGTATTTTTATATGGTCCATTGATAGGAATTATACCCCTAACTGAACCCTTTAAAAATTATACAATAACGACTCTATTTATTTTATTACAACATACACAGTAGTTAAAACACTTCTAAAGCATTTTTTTTATATACGTCAACTGCGTTACTAGATTAAAATTGAGTGACTTTTCAGCGGAGACTTTAGTCATGAAAAGTAGCTTTGCTGTACTGTACAACATAATGTAGACAACTTTAACTTCATTAACGCGTTGCTAACAATACTGTCTGTTCGTCAGTTTCTTCGTCACGTTTGTGTTGTGTGCACAGTATAGAGAATGTGTGTGTGTGTGTACGGAAAATACAGATTAAATTAAAGCTTGTTTAATTTTGAATAACAATTTAAGTTCTTCTTTGTTTTTATAGTGAAAAATTAAATTTATGATTGTATTTAGCAAGAAAAATAAAATTCTATGGTCTAGAAATTTTAATTGGTGGTGAATAAAAAAAACTAATCGTTTGTTATGTTATACAAGTTTTCAAAATGTACGAAGTAATTATCTGTACATTTTTATGAGTAAAAAATTGTATTTTAAATGTTATATTTTGAACAAATTATCCATGAGTAATTACTCGTTTTAGATATAAAATGGTGTCGAAAAAAAAAGTATTATTCAAATACAGAGATATCAATATGGTAGGAAAAGATACATCTATATTTGAATAACACATTGATAACATTAATATTATATTAAATAGTTTTTACAAGCAAAAAAAAAAGTATGAAAATTTATACTTCATGGTTGAATTCACCAAGAATATACTAAAAATTTGTAAGAATTATCACATCCCTACAAATTTCTTGTAATTTTTTTATTTCGGTTTGTGATGTCACGTTTCAATAAAAAAGAAATTGAATATAAAAAAATTATCGACGTAATGGAGCGTGCAGTTTGCGATAAATTTAGGGTCTCTTGTTGTATGTAATATATATGAGAAGCAAAAAAATACTTTCATATAATATAAAATTTTGGTTTCCTCTGGCTTTCCATATTTTAACCCTTTTTTTCCCCTTTGCTATTTTTTTCAACATGTTTTAACATAGCTGATATGAATACTGTACTCTACGTGTATTATACGGTCTACTAGTAAAACTAAAAAAATTTGCATACATATTTACGTAAGACTTATTGATTAAATAAATACCTTATAAGTTTTTTTTTTTTAAAGAACAATATTCATGTAAGCTCGTTTTATAAACTACACACAAATATTGAGCCAGCTTCGCAAATGTTCCTTTGTTAAAAACAGCTGTATATGACGTCGTTACCTGTTTACTACGTTCATACATATGGTCGATCATTGTTTTATTTCTTCTTTTAGAACTTGAACTTGATAAAAATGAAAGAAACTCACAAAAAAAAGTTCCATACGAAACATGCGACACACTTTTATCGGCACAAAAAAAAATCAACCAATGAACGTGTCTTATTTTGTTGGTCAGCCAATCACTGTTATTGAGATTCACTTTACTTTACAGAACGAGCTATTATACCATGTACGGATATTTAAAGATAATATATTTTTTGTGCTTCATTAAATATTGATTTTACCAGAATTATGTAATTTTGTTCTCTTGTTTTAAAAACAGTACAAGGAAGTATTTTGTAAAAATACATTTATTTGAATAGGAAAAAATAGATTGTACAGAAAATCTTATATAAAAAATTATCAAATTATAATATTATTACTATTTTTTATTTCATTGAATTGAAAGCAATTATATATTATATAGAATTAAATTTTTATTATTTGTTCTACTTTGTGATAAATATTAAAAATTAATAAATGTTATCATGTTATAAAATGCTAATAACTATAAAATACTTTGTCAGGAAAATTATGCTAAGTATGCCAAAGAACCACGTAAGTGTAACCTTTTAAGTCTCTAACTAAAAACAATTATTATTATTATAAAAACAGAGTACTTAATACTATTTATTTGAAAATAAATTCTGTTTTTTATAGCTTTCTTGCTTGAATATTTCTATAACAAATTATTGTTATAACGTGTTTTCCCAAAGATTTTTTTTTTTTTTTTTTCAGTTCTTAAGTATAGTAAAAAATTTAATACATTTTTTGATTCATCAGACAAATAGCCAGACTTGGGCAGTAACGACGTTATAAGTAACGACGTTATGTAATTTTACTACTTTTTGTTAAAAAATAACGTTACTTTTTGGTAGCAGTAACGGTAACGCGTTACTTTTTCAAGTAATTTTTTGCCATGTAACCACACTATTTTCTAATATTTCAATCACTGAAAGAAATGAGCTTCTAAATCTATAAGAACATAAATATGCTTTCGTCATTATATATTATAGTAATTCAAAATCACTTTTATGATTTTGATTTTATTATATATCTATTTATAATTTATAGAAAACAACAACAATATTTTTAACGAAAGGGTTTGGCTTTCATGTCCTGGTCGAGCCAAATTCCTTTTCAATGTCAGTTTATATAACACGGTGTAACACGAAAGCCAAACCCTTTTACTAAAACTCCCCGTGTAAAATAGGCGTTAAATTACAATATATGTTTAACGTTTTTGAAAATATTTTTATTTATAAAGAAAATATTTGAAGTAAATAAACTAAAGTAACGCTAAACGTAACTTCACTACTTTTAAGAGTAGTGAAGTGAGTAACGTAATGTCATTACTTTTTCGTGAAGTAGTAAAGTAACGTAACGAAGTTATAAAAAAATCGGTAACGTGACCAAGTCTGCAAATGAAGATTGTTAAAACAACGAGACATAACTTAAATTTACTTACAAGGAAAAGAAGTTTCACACTTTTAAACAAAATATAAACTTAATATAATATGCAGGGTTATTTATTGTTATATAGCAAGTGTGCTTTAAATATGTTATCTTTCCTTAATATATATATATATATATATATATATATATTCTTTTTAAGTCTAAGCACATACTTTTGATATGAGAGTTCTTTAATTTTTAAAACAAAGTGTTTGCTCGAGAAATAAGGTGGATTACATTTATATTATATAAAATTTTCTCTCCTTTGCTTTTTATTCTTTTATTTTTATTTTATTTTTCTTGCTTGCGTGGCTTAAAGTGCTCTACACTCGAGGTTAACTAAATAAAATAGAGTTTGAAAAATGTAAAATAGTATTTGACACCATCAACCTTTTTATCCGTAAAACGTACCATACTGAAGTTTATTTTTATATAATATATATATATAAAAATAATTGTGGAATGACTAAAAAGATTTGCTTTAAATTTTATCTTCATTTTTATAATAAAAAAGTTTTGATAGGATATTATGTGATTAATTTAAAGTGTTGATTTTTTTAATCTTAAAATATAATATATATATATATATATATATATATATATATATATATATATATATATATATATATATATATATATATATTATATATAATTTTTTATTATGTCAGCTTAAGTTTTAATATTTTGATTCCTGAAATTTCATTATTTGAATAGCTTTGATGTAAATTTTGTATACATAAAAGATAGACATATTTAATTTTGTTCTCTGTATATTATTTAACGGGTGGATACTTTATTAGGTAGTATTTGTATTAGTTCTTTAGAATAGACAAAAATGCATTTTATGAAAGATTCATGATTTGTTATTATCCATCTTCACATTTTTTTTTATAGCAAAGACAGTTTTATTTTTTTTAGTTACATTGAGAGACGATAAAAATTGCTAGGTTACACTGATCTCATAACATGATAGTTCTATCGCATGATTTGATAGCATCCATATACAAATTTATACTACAAATAGTGACATAATTTTTAAATTAGCGATTTTACTTGATACTATAATACAAAATATCCATTTTCAAAATTATTATAAGAAAAGATTAAAACATTTTTTTTTAATTACTTTATAATTTTAAATATAAATAAAACTCAGTTTAAATTATGATTAAATCTTTTTAAATTCCGCATTTTCAGAATATGATTTTTCGGGACCTAATTAATATTATGCAATAATTTGTCACTCATTAAAACTTATTACTTTTTGAATTACACAAAGGCAAATTATTATATTTGAACTGTGTTTAATGTACTGTAATATAATTATATTTAATAACTTGTTTGCAACATATTTTGCATTATTTGTAATTATGTTATGACAAAACATACGTCAACCTTTTGCACACTTAAAATAAAATATAAAATATCCTTGCTTAATAAAAAAAAAAAAAAAAGTTTGTTTGACTGGACTTGATATAATTTTATCATAAAATTTGAGAGATTCTTTATATATATATATATATATATATATATATATATATATATATATATATATATATATATATATATATATATATATATATATTTTATATATATATATATATATATATAATATAAAAATTATTTTTTCAAAATTTTGGTGTGCTTATTATAAACACAGGCAAATTGCTACATTTACGAAAATAAACATTTGTTCTACATAAAATAAGCTGTTTTGTAATTTAATTAATATTTAAAATAACACTGCAAGGCTAAAATATAATTTTATAATTACATTTTACGTTAATCAATATTTAAAAAAAATTGAAGTAACGACAACGCCAGCGTATAGCAGATGACAAAGGTCTACAAAATGTCAATTACAATATAACAAAGTACTTGAAAAGTTTTTTTTTCTTTTTTCTTTTAGCGTTTATAATAATAATTTTTTTTTTATAGAAAGACAGCTATTTATTTACTATAGTATCTCTCATTTAAATGCTTGTAGAAAACATTGTAAAAAAAGTAATAATAATAACACATTATGAAAAATAAAATATATAGTTACAATTACTTTAAAACAAATGTGATGCAACATTAAGATAAAACTTATATTGTGCTGCTTTAAATTTATATATATATATATATATATATATATATATATATATATATATATATATATATATATATATATATATATATATATATACATATATATATTAAAAATTACTCTTTTCATTATTTTTTCATATTTTTTTCATTACGCTTGAGGTGTGTTATAACAATTCTGACATAGCGCATTTTAATTTGATGGAACGTTGGATTCTAATAATAATAATAATAATAAATAAGTATTCATGAGTACATATCGATACTGTTCCGGTACTCTGACTGGATTACATTTCATCATTTTTTTTTTTTTATATATAGTATTGCATTTCCATAAAAGTCACATACATGTGTATTCTTTCTTGGATGATTCTAGCACAATAATTTCATTATTTATTTCATTAGTTTATATTATTTCCAATTTAGGTTTACTTTTCCATCATTTGTTTCCAGCTCCATCATTTTGTTTTATATTTAGCAGGTGAAAATGTCGTAACTTTATAGGAACGTCCTAAATCTTTAATGTCAAGGGAAATTTGCCAATTCAGTGTCACTCTGTGATTATGTTAGTCTGTGTAGGTACTGTACGTCATAATATATAGTATGTTATTTTAAACCTAATAGAAAAAGAAAGGTTAGTTGTAAAGTTATTTAATAATTATTATAATAAACAAAATGTAAATCCAGTCAAAATACTGGAACAGCCTCGATATATTTTATATTACATAGTTTATTTTGCCGGCAGTTGTTGTATTATAATTATTTTCTGTACTAAAGGTCACGGGAAGCATAATGATAAATTTAAATATTGTTTTCACATTTTATGTTTATTTGTTGTTAATTAATATAATCTGCATATTGCATAATACAATATTTCATACGAATGAATAATATTATGAAGAAAAATAGAATAGATATTTTACAAGAGTATGAAATTTCGTTATATATTTTGTAATATAGGATATAACGTAGTTTTCAATGCAGTACACAACTGAGCATTTATTTTTTGTAATTAAAATGAATTAATTGAATTTAAAGAAAAATTATTACCTACTTTATATGTTATTAAAATAATAATTACAACTTTCATATCTTATATTTAATTGTATTAGGAATTGTTTCATATATAAATGTACGCAGCTCTTTTTAATACAATTTAAATGTAAAAAATTACATTTTCTTTCTCAATTAAAAAAAAAATCATAAATAAGAAGGAAAAAGAAAAGAATGAAAGTATTTTTAATTGTCTTTATTCTGCAATATTGCATTTGAATAATAAATGACAAAAATAAATATCATTTCTTAACATTTTATTTTTCATCAATTTTATTTTTTCTCTCTCTTTTTACGTAAATTATCAAGTAGAAAAAAAAATATTTAAATTTAATTGCCTTTTTAACTTAATCAATTTATAAAGAATTTTTAAAATGAAAAATTATCAATTCAAATCTTTTACAACAGGAAGGAAAGTGAAAAAAATAAAAGAAAGGAAAAATATAATAAATTTTAACGTTTCAGTAGGAAAATACCTTAACTTTGGCTTTTCCAACAGCTTTTTTTTCCTTCTAACTTTAGTGGTAAGATTGAAGTGAGAATAAAAGAAAATAAAAAGAAAGAGGGGATTTTTTTAAACATAAAATAAAAAGCCTTGAACGTTAGATGTCGCGTTTTTACACCCACGTACCTTTAACACAATACATTGTCCTGTATTTTTTTTTCTCACTTTCTCTCGCTTTTCTTTTAACCCCTTATATACGATTACATTAAATTTTCTTTCCTTTTTTTTCCCACAACATGTTTGTATTTTCTTTAATCCCTAGACAACAAGTAAACTTATTGCTACCTTGAGAATTAAACTATTCAATTTTCAAGCATTAAATGTAATATAAAAAATTAACGAATATTTTTTGTTGATAAAAAATAAATAAAATAATGCATAAATATATTTTAATGTAGACATTTATGTTTGTTTGTTTTTTCCAGTAAGTTTCTTATTTTGTGATGCAATAACAATAAAAAGTATGACTCCCTGAAGCTATAAGTTCTCACTAGAAACGAAATTTTATATATATATATATATATATATATATATATATATATATATATATATATATATATATATATATATATATATATATATATATATATATATATATATATATATATATATACACACACTGTACTATTATAATAATAGTGGGGGTGAAGGATATAAAGTTTTGCAAAGAATAAATAGAATATTATGAGAAAAAGAAAACTTTATCCACTTATTGTTAGTAGTTTAGTAGAGTTTCATGTTTAAATAAATGCACCAATTTTTTTTTCTTTTCTTTTTAATTTTCAAATCTTGACGTTGGGAAAATATAGAGCATTATTATACTTTATAATATTACAGTTTGAACAATAAATTGTATGAAATATAAATGAATAAAAACAACTTATTATTCAAGTTTACTTATATTATATAAAGATAAGAACAGATATTAACAACTTTAGAACCAAGCAGGTATTATGTATGTATATTTATTGCTTCTGAAATATTTTGCTCAATTTTTTGCTCAAACTTATAAAAGTGCAACTTTTTTTTGTATGCATAGTTTAAAGTTTCCGTTATAGCTCTGTAAATTGTAATTGCGTTGTAATTTTCTAAAATTAAGATGTTTCTGTGATGCTTTAAGGATAGAAAATTAAGTCCATATAGACCACATGAAACAACATGACATGTGCTTTTTAATAATTAATCACAAAATGGGATCTCAAAAATTGATGACAATTTTACCAGAATGTAAATATGGTTCCACTAGAGAGCGTAAAAATACTGTAAAGTATGCTATTTGCGTAACCATTCCTGTTTCTGACGTCAGAAACAGGAAAAAATTAATATAAATGTTTTGTGTGGGTTGTATAAATCGAAAGTTTTTTTTATCACTGTTACGGCTGTTATGTTTTGATACAAACTAATATTATTTATGTAAGTTCCATCAAGTATTTTGTGATGTAATTTCTTATGTTTTCTTATGATCTATTCCTTTTTAAGGATCCCCTGTCGTTTTCCCGTGGGAATCTGCTTGTTTACATGTCACCGCTGATCATCAACTGAATCATTTATATTCTTGGTATTATTTTATTATAGGTAATTTTCCATTACTTAAAAAAAAAATAAACGTCTGACCATTAATCATATTTCTATGGCTATAAAAAAGTCATAAAAATTAATTTCAAATGGTATATGTCAGAGTATAATATTTTTAACTTATGTAATAACATGTGCACACATAATTTTGACCACGAGTTTCTTAATAAATTTAGTATGATACTCATACTCAATAAAATAACAAAAATTAAAAGTTAAGGATCCAAATTAAAATATTTTAAACAGTGCACTTCAAAAGTTTTGTTATATTGTAATTGAATTTGAAGCAAATTAGATTAAAGAAACAATTTTACCAGTGCATTGAAATAACAACAATAAAATTGTGGCTAGATATTTATACATTGCAAGAAATCTTAAGATTAGTGTCATTCATCAACGTCATTATTCACAATATTGCAATAACCATATAGTGCTGTTTAAACTAATATTAAAGCCATAGACCAAAGCTGGCTCAAGAGTTGTGTGTAGTTTATAGAACAAACTTTAAGCCATAGACCACATAAAACAACATGTGCTTTTTAATGAATAAACACGAAATGGGATCTTCAAAACTGATGACAATTTTTACCAGAATGTTAATGTATAGCCTTACGAGAGAGCGTGGAAATACTGTAAAGTATGCAATTTAAGTGATTATTCATGTTTATGACGCCAGAAACATGCAAAAATTAGTAAGAAAATGTTGTGTGGGTTGCATAAATTGACATTTCTGATCACTGCTACGAGGCTACTGTTGGGTTTTGAGACAAACTAATATTATTTTATGTAAGTCCCATCAAGTGTTTTGTGATATAAATGCTTATGTTTTTCTCTGGTCTATTCCTTTAACTAAAAGATATTAAATAATTTAACTGTAATTCATATTTTTCAATTTTCTTTTATTGGTACATAATACTGTACTGTAACACCTCTATAGAGAAATGCTTTGCGTGTAAAATGAAAATTTTAAAAATTCAAGTTTTTATTATTAATGATACAGAAAGTCTTTAAAATATTCTAAAATTTCATTGTGAATATTGTATAGATATACATAAATTCTTTACAATTTCCATACTGTAGTTATTACGTACTGTATTATTATTATTTTTAATAATAATGAATATAAAATAAAAAGGAATAGTGAAAAAATGTAAAAAATGTTTTATATTATAATATATATATTTTTTTTTAACAACAAAGCATCAGAAAGCTGATTTTTTTTTGTTTATTTATCTACAAATTTACAATCAAACGAAATTGATTGAAAGAACATTTCTCTCTCTCTCTCTCTCTCTCTCTCTCCAGCCTGTATTCATTTTTATATTCTTTGAGTTCACTTTATTGATGTTCAGATTATTTACGTTAAATATATATACAAACAAAAAGCAATAGAGACAAAAAAATATATAAACAAGCAAGTGAAAAAGTTGTATGAAAATTACCAGAGAGAGAAAAAAATCTACAAAAATTTCAATACTATCAATAAATTTTCTTTTATACGTACAGTATATTAAAATATTTAAATTGTAATATACAAATATTTTTTATTGTTAAGTAATATATTATTCATGCAAAAAAATTCTCATGCACGACAATGAAAAATTTATTATTTTAGTTTTTTTTTCTTGTGTATAGAATATATAATAAAGTCAATATTGTATTAAAAGCAATAAAAAATTAATAATGTTTACTTTTAGTTCTTTAAGTATACTGCACTATTACTATATATAGTGAACTTGTTATAAATAGTATAATAATAATTTATGAAAGAGTTTTGAGTAAATTTAATACTGTATACAATAATGTTAGAATCAATATAAGGATTTGTTTTGAAAGGAATAGAAAGTGAAAAAATATATAAACTTTGATAAAACAGAATCATAATAAAATAGGAAAGCAGCAATATAAAATATATTGAGATTGTATAAAAAAAAACTAAGCAAACAAGACTCGATTGACCTAGGCTAGTTGATGAAACTCTAGATTGAGAAAGCGAGAAAAAGAGAAATGAAAGCAATATATTATACTAGTGCTATAAAACAAAAACAAAAAACACTATGAAACTTATGATTTTGTATACAGTACAATACATGAAAGACAAGCTATGGTACAGGAGTAAATGTGCTAAATTTTTCAAGTCTATGAAGTCGTTTTCAGTTAAGAATAAAATAAAAAAATGGTTCTTATGTTTTACTATACCTTTAAAGATATATATATATATATATATATATATATATATATATATATATATATATATATATATATATATATATTGTAGTCAATATATTATAGTATGCTAACGCTAACAAAAGGTAGCAGCATTTCGCCATAAATATGGTTTTATGTGCCCTTAACCTTTTATACATGTTTTGCTCTCTCGGCTTTTTTTTCTTGTTTTTTGTTGCGCCTACATGTATGCTTAAATTGTGGACATAAGAATCTCTCTCTCTCTCTCTCTCTCTCTCTCTCTCTCTCTCTCTATATATATATATATATATATATATATATATATATATATATATATATATATATATATATATATATATATATATATATATATATATATATATATATATATATATATATAATATCGTTGTTCTTTTATTACAATATATTTTATAATCAATGTCAGCTGCTGTTATGGCTTTTCTTGTACTGAAATATACGATATGCGTTAAAATATAAATGAAACACCCTCTCTCTCTCTCTCTCTCTCTCTCTCTCTCTCTCTCTCTCTCTCTTTTTAGGTCATTGTACGTAACAAAAATATAAATAATATAACAATAGAGAATGAAGTCTACACTTTTCCTTTTCCAAGATCACAGAAAGAAAATTATTTCTTTTGCTCTAAATTACTTTTATTTTTAACCCTCATATTTCTTTGAATGTATTATATTGTAGTATAATGTAGTATCATGTTACTTTTAAGTATGAATAAAAATGTGTTTCATTCTTTGTAATTTATGAGTGTTAATTAAAGTACCTACATTTGACAAGATTGTGATAATGATAAGTATATATAAAGTACCTTGTATTATAAAGAAAAAAAATTATAATGTACCATACAATTTAAAAAAAAAGTTTTATATAAAAGCAAAATATAAAATTATTTTCATTAATTCAAATAAAATCATACTATTTTTAAATCGGGCAATATAAATAAATTCGTATAAAAATATTATAGCTTTACAAGTTTGTACTAAATTTACTTTTTTATACGTACTCTTAAAATACATAAAATTGTATCGAATAAAAATATTATCGTAAAATATATTTATACAACGTTTTGTTTTATTATTATTATTATTATTATATAAATTTATACATAACTTATCTCTAAGTTTTTCTAAATAAAACATAAGAATTGAAAGATAGAGAGAGAGAGAGAGAGAGAGAGAGAGAGAGAGAGAGAGAGAGAGAGAGAGAGAGAGAGAGAGAGAGAGAGAGAGAAAAGGAACATTTATTTTAATATAAAATTTATTTGGCTCTTATATTCAATGTTTAAGAAAACACACATTTTATACATAAATGCACATGAAAAAACGTAAAATACAAAATGTAAGCAGTGAGTTTGTTACTTTTCGTCAGAAACAAACAAGACAAAAAGGAACTCACTGTGATGCTCACTTACATGAGGAGAGAGAGAGAGAGAGAGAAACACGTGAGAGTTGTCTCTATTGTATGCTCGAAAACGTTATGTGGCACCCAAGCAAACCGCTGCATAGAAAAATGTTTGTTCTGTATTTCACTCTCAAACAAACACACAACTCTGGTAGTTTTGTAGTGAAAAAGCAAGAAAATTGTACAACTGTATAAGACATAAGAAAATGCATGACTGAGACATTAAGAATAGAAAAAAAGAAGAATATAAGGAGAAGAGAGAGAGAGAGAGAGAGAGAGAGAGAGAGAGAGAGAGAGAGAGAGAGAGAGAGAGAGAGAGAAAAGCCATAGCTAACTTACAGAATCTTTTTGTTGATTCTTAAAAAGCTTGTGTGTTCTTCTATGTGTGTATAATATAAAATATTATGTGGTATTTTAAAGCAACAACTGAAAAAAAAAAAGTTTATACCAGATTTAGTATGCTGAGTGTAAGTTAACCCTTTAAGTTAGTTGTCGTATCAAACTGTCCTTTACATCCTAACACGTATAGTATAATTCATTCAACTCACTTTATTCGCAACACTTAGTTTTAAGAAAGATAACTTTATTTTATACGTAAAAAGAATAACAAAAAGTTTTAAACCATGTGAGTTTTTAGCTTTATCGTTCTAATTTTAATTGTATACATTTGTTGTTGTTGTTTATTTGAAAATACTTCTATTATTTGTTTTTATATTACTAAACAAAAAATTGATTTTGTATTTCTAAACTTTAGATTTTTTCAACTTTGTATATAGTCTTGGACTCGTATGTAATGACTTTTATAAAGTATAAAATAACCAATAAGTATTAATTTTACACTAGCATTGTAAAATAAACAAATGGAAAACTAATTTACTTCTTGTAAAATACAATCAATTTTATAGAAAAACAAATAAATATGTATTTCATCATTCATGTAATATTTACAGAAAAATATCAATGTAATTGGAAAAAGACACAGACTTTTAAAACGGTTTTTGTTTTTCATCAATCCATTAAAACATTTTTATTACAATTTATTCCGTTTATATTAATTTCTTCAAATAAAATGATGACGATAATAATGACCTTTCAGATAATAAAACAAAAAAGCTATTGAAAAAGGTTGTGACATTTCATCCTTTCCAACTATTTTTTTCTCTACATTTTGGTATCGACGAATTGGATGTGTGTTTGTGTTTAGGCAGAACTGTCACATTATCAATTGTTTAATACGTGTCAAGACAAATTGCTTGTTTCAAAGAAGAAAAAAGTTAGGAAAAAAAAAATAAGAAAAATCGAAATTTACGTTAGTTTAATATACTGAAAGCAAAGAAGAAAAACGTTTAAAGAAGTGTTAAGTTTAAAAATAAGAAGAAAAATATAGTGAAGAATTTGAGTTCATTTTTCGTAAAAATTCTGACATGAACAGATCGAGTCAAGAAGATGTGACGATGAAAAGCATTCATACAATCGTCTGGTTGGATGAATCATCTTTTTCCCTTATAGTATTAATATAAAGGAAAAATTTTCACGACTTTTTTCCTCTTTGGTATTTGCAATGAATGTAATAAGGAAAGATAGAGAGAGAAAAAATAAATACATCCCCAATTTCATATTTTACTTCTTGAGTCTTGACTATATATTTTATATATACATACAATATGAATAATAATAATAATAAAACAAAAGAATAAATTTACTTCTTTTATGTAATAAGCCTAAAAAAATACACAGACTTTTCCGTAATTAACAAATCCCTTTATTACATTATAATAAAGAACAAAAAAGGTAAAAAAAAAAATGAAATTAGAGAAAAAGGAAGTTTAATAATAATAATACAGCCCCCCCCCCCCCAAAAAAAAAACTACATCCATAACAAATTTTACTTATATATTCACATACTGTAGTTATATAATAAGCATTATTCAAATGCGTATAAAATACTATAGCAATATTTTTAATTAAATAAAATTTATTATACATAAAATTATCCCTGAAACTTGGTTTAATGGTATTGTCTGTATGGTTATAGTTATAAAGCCTTATATAAGTCCTAGGCCTATTGCTATTATGTAAAGTAATTAATACTATACCATCATAAATGAAAAGCTTATCAATTAAACAATAATTTGTAATTAAATCTCCTTTTTTTTCTTTTTTTTTATATGAAACCATGTAATTACTATTATACCCTTACTTAAAATTATCTATAAATCTAATTATATATAAGAGAACGTGCTATATCTATATAAATATGTATACATTTCCTACCGGAAATTGATGTTAAACTGATCGGCTTCCTTGTGTATGTATGTATGTATGAATGACAGTACAAAATAATCCTTGATGTAATCCGTTTAGGATTCGTTTATATAGCTTTTTACTATAATATAGTTTATATACATATATGTAAAGCTTTTTAGCATTTAAAATTTAAATTGCTATAAAACCTAAAATCCTTTTGTAAAAATAATCAAAATAAAATAGAGTAACAAAAATAATAACACTGACGATGATGAGTATAGAAAATATTTTTTCTATTTCATAGAAATGAATGTATATTTTTTGTTATAAGAATTATGAAATGCTTGTTTTATAATATAATATTTTTATTCATTCCGGGTATTATATGTTAAGCTGTATATTAAAAATATATGAACTTAAAGTTACATGTTGTACAAGAAAAAAAAACTACTTGTATAATATGAACTTTACATAAAATTCCCTCACAGCTAATATTTTTCATTTTAATTTTCTTTCATGTTTTCATGCTGCATAATTTTTTTTTCTAGAATTTTTTATGCTAGTATAAGATATAATTATTGTTTTTGTTGTAAATGTTTGTGAATATAATATCTCGGCAATATTTCGATTTAATGTATAAGGAGTTGGATTTAAAATTATAAAATTCTGTCTTTCGTTTCAATAGCATCGCATTATATGTATGTTTCAAAGTAAAACTTCTTTCACTTTTTATGGTAAATTGTATATAACTGTACGATTTAAATATTCTGTTGAAATAGAATGAAAAGATTTGAAATTTTACTTTAATAAACAATAAAAAAAGTTTTAATGATTTTTTTTTTCAAGTTAATCAAACTTTTTTTTATGTAATATACTTTACATTGTAAAACCTAAATTGGTAATTATATACAAAGCCAAGAGGCCATGTGGGCCTTTGTGCTATAAAATTTGCATATCCACAACTTTTTTTTAAAGTGCTCTTCTTTTTATTTAACCAAATACAGGAAAACACAACCCCTAAATAATAAAAAAAGAGGAAATGTTTCAAATATTTGGTGCAATTGGGGATTTTTAGAATACAAAATGTACAACTTTGCGCTTAGTAAATTAGAATAGGGAATTTAGTTCTATTTAATAATAGCAACATTAAAGAATATAACTTGCACTTCAGAATATGTAAAATACTTAAAATGCTAAACGTATGTATATAAAAAAAAGTATTAAAAAGTATAATAATTTCTTTTTTTTTTTAAATAATATATTTGTTACTTTTTATGATGGAACTATTATAATAATAATAATAAAACAAAACATATTATTCTGTTTGTATAAAAGAGATATACTGTATATATATTATATATATAATATATACATGTAAAATGGAGAGTGGTGATCCATGGTTCCTCTACTCTCTGTCACACCGGTGAGCCTGGAGCACTACAACCACATCTCTCATCTCTCTCTTTCTCTCTCTAACACACTCACACCGTCATTTCCATTTAAATAGAGCTTGCCAAAGAGCTCAACTTACCGTGACAAATAGCCGTGCAGTAAACCTATACTCTCTACTATAACCTCGCTTATACTTTTTTTGCTTCTTCCTATTTTTTCTTTCTTTCTTTCTTTTTTTTCTGCAATAGGCAAGACTTAATATTATACCAAAGTTGATCGTTTCCAGATAAATTTACGTGCCCTGATGTATCGCTCCATCAAACTACGTATATCCTTTTCTTATACTATAGACTTCAATTTATATATATATATATATATATATATATATATATATATATATATATATATATATATATATATATATATATATATATATATATATATATATATATATATATATAACAGTTTTTTCCCCCTTTAAATTTTTATAAGTACAGAAATTTACTACGTATATAATATATTTATACAAGAAAGAAATATAGAACTAATATAAAATAGTTGTTGTTTTCCACCCTCAAACAAAGGTTAAAATCATATGGTAAAAAAGTTTTTGTTTTTTTGTATAAAGTACATAGCAGCTACTTTCTGTTGTTATTATTAGCATATTTTTCTGATACTGATAGGTTTAAATAATTTAATAAATTTATTTTTAAGGCAAAGGCAAAGTAAAAAAAAAAAAAAAAAAAATCCTTGCAAATTGTGAATAATTTTTATCTTTTTTTTTTATATATTATTATTCTTTTCATTTTATATATAAAAGGTAACATTTTATGTAAAAGGTATATGACATGAATTATAGAGCATTACAAAATTGATTAGAAATAATTATAATATAAAAAAAGAAGAAGATTTCTTTCCAATTCAATGATTTATCAATAATACGGTTGTAAGGAAATAAAAAAAATTAATTTCGGTATTGTAATAATTGAATAATAAAAATTTATTTGATCTATGAATCTATATAATTATATTAGGTATAATAATTTGTCTATATGGAGTAAATTATTGAACATTTATATCTCGGTATAATGTAATAATATGTTCATATTATTAAGTTTGTAAACATAAATTAATGTTGACAATCTAAGTTATGACTATAAAATGTTTAATACATTTTAATTAGTTATATAATACATAATACATCAGCAAAGTTTAATCATAAAATTAATTTTCTAGCTTGTCCAAGAATTTCATTATAGAATATATAGAATAATTTATTTTTATTATTGTTGTTTGGTTTCGAGTTAATAAAAAAATATTTAAGTAAACAAATTTGTTTTAGTGTTGTAGATTTTTTTTAAATGAGCAGCTGTAGTCAATTAAAATTTATTCAACTGAGTAAACTCAGGTGTGTGTTTTAGTGTTATATATATATATATTTTTATATATATATATAACTTATCAAACAAGAATCAAGAGAGCGAGAAAATTAAATTTTGACCATGATGTAGTTTTTATTGCAGATACATTTTTGTTGATCCTAAAATTAGCTTCTCTCTCTCTCTCTCTCTCTCTCTATCTATCTCTCTCTCTCTCTTGTATACAGAGTCGTAGAACCGTTAAAAAATTGTATCGCGTTAAAGCGTCCACTACATTTGTAGTAAATGTCTCCAAGTAAGTTTATTTTCATTTATAACAAGAGTTTATTGTTCAAATTTTTATCTTTGAAGCAAATTCTATTTTCGGATATTTTTTTGAGATACCAATTTTTAATAAACAAAAAATATATATATAATATTTCATAAAACTAAATATGATTTATTTAATCTTTAATAAATTATAGTGTGAATTCCTTGGTAGAACTTTTCTTATTTGTTATTTTCTTCATAATAATATATTTAAGACAAGTAAATCAAAGTTTTATGTTGCATAAAACTATAAAGCATTATTCTTTAAAAATTTTAAATAATGATTTGTTGTTTTATATTTTTTTTATTTAAATTGCAACTATAGAAATTGCATTTCATGTTCTAGTAAGAAGAAAGAAAGAAAAACAAATTGATTTTTTTTCGTTTTTTAAAAAAGACATGATATAAAAATATATGTTTATACGACGATGTCAGGTGTTTAAATTGCATTTTTAATGACTATATACTACTACTATAAAGCATGTAAAAGAGCGTACGTATATACCTTGTCAAAGTGGCGGCATTCTTTATTTAAAATATAAAATACATGGAGATACACTCACTGCAACTCTCTCTCTCTCTCTCTCTCTCTCTCTCTCTCTCTCTCTCTCTCTCTCTCTCTCTCTCTCTCTCTATCTCTCTTGCTCTATCTCTGTTTATATACTTAATCAATGGTTGAAATACATTATGTTAAAATCTACAGGGATTGTTTTGGTATCCATTTCAACACTTGAGTGCGTATACTGGTTTAAAAAAAGTTACCCTAAAGAAATAAAGAATTCTGAAAAAAAAAATCCTCTTACAAAATACTAAGTTGTAAATGAGATTAAATTCCCTTTAAGTGTACGTTAAAAAAAAGAGGTGAAATAAAGTAAAAAAATAAAATAAATAAAAATTGAAGTTAAAACATTGACAATGTGATGAAAGAATAAAATGTTATTTTAAAAAAAATATAATGTAATATAAAATCTTGTTTTAATTATAAATACAAGAGTTTTAAGACAAAGTTTAATATTTATTTAAAAAATATATATATAATAAAACTTTGTGTTTATAATAAACAAGTAAAATATTAACTAAAAGTTACAACTGAAACTTAATTAAAATTTTAATAAATTCTAATTTTTGTTACTTAAGAACATAATGATAATAATAATAACAAACCCTTTTATATTATTTATTAATACTAGAGAGAGAGAGAGAGAAAAAAAAAACATACAAAGAAACACAAAATAAAGGAAGTACACAAAGTATCTTTCTCATTATAGTTTTCTTAAAAACTCTTGCATTGTAATACGAATATATTTAAATTGTTCATGAATATAAGAAGGAAAGTATAAAAAATACATAACATACAAGCGAGGCAAAAAAGGAGGCAAACGATGAGAAACAATCTCTAAACACGTCTTGTGTATTTTACCATAGTTATTCTCTCTCTCTCTCTCTCTCTCATTGTTCTATCCGTGACCTAGCACTTTTACATGAACTACTTTTACTTCAATGTGTAAAAAAATATGTTTACAAAGTTTAAAAAAATAATAAAAAAAAAGTGAAAGAATAAAAAATTAAGGTTGAAAAAAAAAGTGTAAAGCTTAGTACGTTTACTTGTCCACTTGATGTAAAATGCTATAGGCCATACATTATATACTATGGTGTATTCAATACAAACTTACAAGAAAGAGAGAGAGAGAGAGAGAGAGAGAGAGAGAGAGAGAAGTTGGCTGTAAAAGCAGTGGTAAAGAAGGTGGTGATAGTGGTCAACACCACACTACAACATTTTGCTGTTTTCACAGTTAAACAACTAAACGTACTGTACAGAGTATATAAAATGAAACATGTTTTATACATACTACACTAAAATAACACTGCGGTTTTACAATTGTTATATATTATACTCCCCAATAGATTTGACCACTAAAGTATATCTAAGTTTTATTTTATAAATATAACTTTATAACATTGTATAGATTAAGAGAGACAGAGTGAGAGTAAAAGAGAAAGAATAAGACATTTCTTTACTTGTCACTTTAAAATTAAATAAAGAAAAATTGCACTATTGCATTCAAAACTTGCATTCTCCTTGGGTAACATGTTATGAATATAAATCATACATAGCAGCTGCAAAAATCTATATAAAATATGTTATTTTGTATTTTTTTATACACAGTATATAAAATAAAATCCATTCAGGGTTTCAAACATACGAGAAATAGAGTGAGAGGGAAAGAGAGAGAGAGAGAGAGAGAGAGAGAGAGAGAGAGAGAGAGAGAGAGAGAGAGAGAGAGAGAGAGAGAGAGAGAGAGAGAGAGAGAGTTGAGTTTGTTATTTTTTTAATATAAATTTCATTAAATTATGAAGTAATATTATATTGTGGTTATTAAATTATTAAGTGCTTCGTAATAATATTTTCATTTACCCTAAATTCTTAGAATACCAAGCAAGGAAAATAATATTATAATTTTGTTGCTATTTTGTACTTGTTGAAAAAAAAATCAATTAAATTATGACTTTCAACTGTTTTATTATTAAATTAATTAAGTAAACAGAAAATGTATTCCACAAACTTTAACATTTAAGTGCTGTACTTTCCGTACTCAATTTCAAGAAATAATACGAATGAAAATTGAGAGAAAGAGAGGCCATCTGAGAATTTCAATATCTTATTACTCTTATTACATCATATTTTGACCTAATAAGTAACCATAACTTTGAGAACCCTTGACATTTCTGATCTAAACCTCCCCTCTACTTACTCTCTGACTCCCTTATTTCACAAATTTTCACCACACCTCTCATAATAATTACGTCATCTCTATAATGTACTTTGATGTTGAAAACCAACCGTGTATGTATATCTCTCTCTCTCTCTCTCTCTTTGGTCATCTTCCGGCTTCTATATAATATAGTTTACCTCCTCCTAGTTTAGTACATATTATATTATCCAAACTACTTCGTCACAGTTCATCTATAATAATCTAGACTTTAAATAAATTATCTAAAGTTTTAACACAATTTTAAGTGCTTTCATTTTTGTTTATAAGACAAGTTCACTGAACCTCTTCATGATTATATTATCATATAATTTAATTGAAATACAGTAGTTAACTCAAACAAAAATAATAAAAATATAATATTGATAGTAATATTTTAAACTTGTTACTTTTTATGTGTAATTCCAATTGAAAATTCAATTTTGTTTTTTAAATATTATAAATTCTGATTACAAACATTAAAAAAAGGCCTATTTATAATAATTTCCTTTTAAATTATTTATAATTAATTAAAATTCAAAAAAACAACTTAATATTATTAAAAAGACAACACATTAACTAACAAAACTAAAATGTTTACTACTACTATGTATATTATTGAAAAAAAAAAAATGATAATGCTGTTAACAGAATTTTACATAATACATCTAGTCAATTTAATTAACAAAATAAATTGATCATAACAATCAATATTGATGTTCAACACTATCAGCAACATTAATATTTATGTTATAACAAAAACCTAATTAAATGTTTCAACACGTTTTCAATATTTTTTTTTTCTATAGCCCCTGTATTTTATGCAACCATTTGGGTATTAATGCGCAGCAAAACATATAACTTCCAGGGGCCTTCACAAATCGTTTCCTTAACGAGGTA
Organism: Ecdyonurus torrentis; assembly: GCA_949318235.1. Lineage (NCBI taxonomy): Eukaryota > Metazoa > Arthropoda > Insecta > Ephemeroptera > Heptageniidae > Ecdyonurus > Ecdyonurus torrentis. Next base: position 23,511,625 of record OX439131.1, read on the forward strand.
AAAAAAAAAATGTATCTTTATTATGCTTTATCAGAATAGAAAATATTTTAAATATAGCCATAAAAGATTATAAAAAGTAAATATATTTCAAATTAACGAGAATATTACACGCTATAAGAATAAATTTCATTATAATGATATCTTTCTGTTATTATAATTTTTTTTCCTTTTTTTTTTTTTTTTTTTTCCTTTAATCGAGAGAATTTTAACATAACAAGTTAAATAGCGCCAATAAGGAAAACAAAGAAAATGACTTATTTTTTAAATTAATTTTTACTTTATCAACATGTTTATATCTGAATTAAATTATATTAACTATTTAATACTACAATGCAGATATAATATAAATATATATACAATAAAAACAATACTGCAATTTTGGATCAATAATAATAACAAAAATAAAATAAAACTTTTTAACAAACAATAAAAACAGCTTTAAATTTTAATGTATTTTTGTTTTGTACTATAATACTTGAAACTTTTTCTCCTTTTTATATATATATATATTTTTTTATTGCTGTAGAATTTCAATAATGTTTAAATTTTCCTTTTCTTTAATCTTTTTACTCTATATTTTTTGGAAATGATTATTCCTTAAAATGTTTTTCTATATAGTTGATTTCTATACTATGCATACATTCCGCGGGGGTAATTTTAGAGTCGAACAATTTAAACAATCTCTTCGTGCTGATAATGGCTCAAGGGAGGAGGAGTGTATATATGTAGGAGTTAGAATACGGAGGCACGGAGGCGAGGTGTGGAGAGAGAGAGAGAGAGACCCAGGTACATACGCTTCCCTCTAGTGACTTGCTTCCAGTCCTAGATTTGTATACTAAAGCAATGGCGTGCGGCCAAACTAACATAGAGGCAGTGAATACAGAGAATTCAAATTAGTTCTACTTCCCCATCACCCACTTTTGCTTATATTCAGATTATACTATAGTAAAGGGTCAAGGAATATAGGGAGGTAGAATAGAGAAAACATCATACTATTAAATTTAATAGTTATATTTTATGATTTTATTAGGAACTGTATAAGAAAAAGAAAAAAAAATTAATTATTAATATAAAAAAATTAAAATTGATTTTCTATATAAATATGAACTTTAATTTGTGTAAATATCATCATATAAAAACTATTATTATTATTTATTATTATTATTTAAGTTAAAAATAATATTATTTGACCTTTTTTGACGTTATTATTACTACATTATATTCTACTGCAGAATACTTAAAATGAAATTTAGACTTTAGTTTTGTTAAGTGCGTTTTAAGTCATTCTTAATAATGTTTTATATCTCTGACGTAATAGACCGCAGTGTCATGTCGTTTTTATCGATTACAAGATGGTCACCTTTACACTCACAAAATGATGTACATCTCATCTTTTTATATATTTTAAAATACTATTTCCACGTTTTTTTTTGTAAATATTCCAATCATGACTTTAAAAATCAAGTACTATTATACTCATACTATAATTAAGTATGATATATATATATATATATATTTTTTTTTGTAAATTAAAATGATATAAAATTATACAGTTGAATTTTAAAACATTAAGGAAAAGAATGAAAAAACTATATTATGAAATTTCATGCTATATATAGAAAGACTGTAAATGACACTGATGTGGCCATTTTCATTCTAGAAGAGCTCTAAATTCATAAAAAAAAAGACCTTGAGTCAAAATTACGTACAAAAAAAAGTTCAATATCATGTAACTCATTTTTCTAGCTTTTTTTTTTTTACTTAACATAAAAAAATAAAAAAAACGATTTGGTTGAAAATGTTAGCCTAGTTCTAACCTAATTTTCAATGGAAGAATAAAGAGGGAGCGTTATAAAATTTGCTGTTAGATGAACATGTTGAGTGTTTCTATAATATAATCAACCTTTTTCTCACATAATGTATATTTTTTATATACACTATACGTTATAATGCTTTTCAATATCTTTTATCTTTCTAGCTCTCACTCTATCTTGTACTTTTTAATTGAAATAGCCGTAAATAATTATAAACTTAAAGAATTAATTTATATAAAATTTTAATTTTACAGCACTTTATTAAAATTGAAAAGTCATACTGTATAATGTTCTTGTACAGAAATAAATTAAATTTATAAATTTCAAAAAGTAGAAAATGTGATTTATTCAATTCTACATTATTTAAATGCTTTTATAAAACTTGTTCTGTGACAAAACCACATACAACTTAATTTTAGAGGGTCAAATTTAAATTACTATATAGTTTATGAAATTTACAACTTCAAATGCATTTAAAATAAATTTTATTTTTTGTTGACAAATGAACCCTTGTTACTTGCAGTTGGTTGACTTTTCTCTGTATCTCCAACAATCCTATCTCTGTCCCATTTTGTCTCTCTCTCTCTCTCTCTCTCTCTCTCTCTCTCTCTCTCTCTCTCTCTCTCTCTTTCTGATCCAACTTTCTCTCATACACTCATACAATGAAATGAAAACTGTAAAAATAAATAATTTAATTCTATTTACCTTATGTAAAGCTACCAAATTTTCAACAAACGTTTCTATTCAGTATAATATAATATATAAAATGTATGTTTCAGTTATGTTTTTTCATTAAACTCTGGGGGCTGCCATCAGGCAAAAATAATAATAATAACAAAAATATATATATTTTAGGTACATACATATATAAATACATAAATTTTTTGAATATTAAATTATATTCCTTGTGATTTTCCTTTTCTTTTTTAATGTAATGAATTTCAGTTTTTTTTCCCTTCATCTTTTACATATTTTTTTTATTTAATATAAAATATTGACTTTTTATATTATTCCCAATTCTGATTGAAATCTAAGAAAGGCGTAAATCAAATATATTGATGTTGTCTCTTTTCATTTGTACTTTTGATTTCTCTCTCTCTCTCTCTCTCTCTCTCTCTCTCTCTCTCTCTAGTCACCAACTGAGCTCGTCCTTTTCTTTTCTTTTCAATTTGAAATCAATTTACAATATTATTCTTTTTAAGCTTTGGGAAAAAAATAGCACATTAAATAAAGAGGCAAAAAGATTTGCCTTTTGGCTGTAAATTTTAAATCCATTGGCAATAAATGCTTTTAACTGTTCAAACGTAAATTTTTAAAAGTCAAATTAGAAATACGTGCATACATATACTATTGTTCATAAAATAATTTTATTTCATGTACCAAAAGTAAAAATATGAGCTTTTTTCTCGCAATTGTTATATTCTTTTTTTCGCTGCTCTTTCTCTCTCTCTCTCTCTCTCTCTCTCTCTCTCTCTCTCTCTCTCTCTCTCTCTCTAAAAAGCAGTTTTTTTTAGCAGAAGTGACATTAAACTTATATTATATATCTTAATTAATGAATATCATACACAGTGTAGGCTTTTGTAATTATATTCAACTTGAATTTTAATTACAGTCTTTTGTATATAAGTCTAATAATAAATTTAACAACACAATATTATATATATATATATATATATATATATATATATATATATATATATATATATATATATATATATATATATATATATATATATTCATACGCACACATTTTTTTTAATATAATAAATGTTGAAATGATGAGTAAGAAGAAAAGTATATTACTAACATCATTGGAAAATTTCCTTTTTCATATATAATTAGTGTCTTAATAAAGAATTAATCTATTTAATCTAGAATTTAACATTGTCAGCGTTAATTGAAAAACCAGTATAAATTTAGATATGCTTTGGTATCAAATGAAAAAAAAATTAAAAAAGAGAGAAAGGATTGAATATTAAATCGATATCGGTATCAACAGTGTTTGGTGTATACATATAAAAAAATATAATGTACGTGATTTTCTTGTCTGTCTATGTATATTTAGCAAGTTGATACTTGATATATTAAAATCTTGCTGTTCTCATGCATAATATTGATTACATTGGGAGATATTGTAACTTTATATTTTTCATCGATTTTTTAGTATTTCTAAGTAAAAGTGCATTTACATTGCGTATTTTAGTTTTAATTACAATTATATATAAAAAGGTAAGTATGTAACTCTTTGTTATATTTTTCATAACGTTAATTAAATATCTATTCTAAAAAATAAAAAATATATATTAAAAAAAAAATTTAAAAACAACAACATAAAACCATAAAAAAAAGACACTTTACATTCAGTAGTCTAAGTTACATTTTATTAAAATTGTGATTTTAAATTTATATTCATGTTAAGGTTTCTATGAAAACTCTTAATTAAAACCTATATAAATTATTCTATGAAAATGAGTCGTAATGATGCAGTTCTTTGAAAAGACACCACACTTTGACTCTGCACCATAACTGCTCTATTTACCTGTTTTGCAATAAAAATAACAGTGTATTCATTTAATTAACAATTAATTAATTATTTCAATGAAAAAAGTAAATCACATGCGGTATAACTGTAATAATTATTGTATTTTACTATAATATCTTGGAGTATATTAATTTGTACTAAATTGTATAAAATAATAGTACTTTTAAAAAATTTCAAGCGAAAAAAAAAAAAAAAAAAAAAAAACGTGGAAAATGATATGAAATATAATTTAATGCCATTTATTTGAATGTTAAAACCGTGACAGGTAATAGAGAACATTTACATTTTAACTTGCCTTAAGCAAGAAGCAAATTGTAACCAAATGAAGTATCAAGTGACGCAAGTGAGTTTTTTGTGCCTCTCTCTCTCTCTCTCTCTCTCTCTCTCTCTCTCTCTCTCTCTCTCTCTCTCTCTCTCTCTCTCTCTCTCTCTCTCTCTCTCTCTCTCTCTCTCTCTCTCTCTCTCTACTATCAGTTTCACAAAGAAAAAATATACAACTTCTGTCATTACTGATTATTGATGTATAAATCTTAACTATTGTAACTTAAAATAATCAATAAAATTTTCTTATCGTCGATAAGCACTTACGTCATATTTAAAGATATAAAAATTCCTAACAATGTTTAGAAATCGTAAGGTGCGATTTATCAAAGTAATTACATCTGCTTATGCCTTATAACATTTTAAACTATATTTATAAAACCTATGGATTTTGGATTCCTAAGGTAAACTAGTTGTTTCGATGAATCATATAACCTCTCAAGCTTTAAAAATTTCTTCTCAATCATCTCAAGCAAGTAACTGTATACTAAATTGAGTGAAATGCTTAAAGATTGTTATATAACGTTGAAAGCAGATGTACACTAGATTATACAAAAAAAATGTTTATATTTAAATTATTTTTAAGCAAATCTTAATTAAGTTTTCTTATTTGATATAATTCTAAAAAAAAAATACTAATATATAATTACTTTTAAAATTATTGATCGAAGATAAATTTTGTATATTCTCAAATAATGTCTCTACCGTCATGATGTAAACAAATGCTCTAAAAAATAAACAATGAATCAACATCAGACTAATCTCACACACTTGATTGAAAATACGAGTAACCAGCACTTGTTGGTGATAAACACTGACACATATAAGGGCTGTCTTTCACATTTTTTTTACTTTTAAAAAAAACATAAAAAATGTGTTACAGAGAGTTTTTATTTAATCGGTTATTTTTAGGTACACATCAAAAGAGATTACTAGTTTAAAAAAATTTAAACACACTTTTTGTGTCCTTGTTATAAATGTTTGGCAATTAATGTTTCTACTGTATATATACTTTATATCTTTTTACGCTTTTAAAATATATAAAGAATAATGGAGCAATAAAGTGATTGATTTTTGTTACTTTGAGTACAAATTACATGTCATTAAAAATTTAATGTCAACACAAGTTAAATCTAAAGAATTTTGATAAAATTAACTTAAATATAATAAAATTTAAATTAAATTGTGTAATAACTTTACAAGGTATACAAAGTTTTTGAGGGTTCATTTTTTTTTCTTTGAAAATTTAAATATTGACATTATTGACCTTCAAAAGAGTAAAGACTTTAAAGTTTACTAAAGTATCTTAACTTTTAAATCAAACGCCTCTTTCTTTCTTGTACTTTTGTATAAATATTTGATATTCATTTTTTTTTCTCTTTGAAATCCACATTTTTTTCCCCTCTCGTATTTGTTTACAGTATTAAAAATATTGGCTTCATTTTTTTTTTTTTACTTGTATGGACGTATGTATTTTATTTTTAGATTTACTTGAGTTATTTTTACAACAAATTCCAAAACACGAACAACTTTTGATTCTTGATAAGTTTACGAGTAAATATGTATTTCGATATGGCAGCGGCCAAAGGGCGTATGTGGAATTGGATAGTTTGCAGCAAAAAGTGTATGTACATTTGGCCAGTTTGCAGCATAAGGCGTATATGCATTTGGCCAGTTTACAGCATAAGGCGTTTAATGCATTTTTCATTATTTTTCAGGAAAGACAAAACACTGTTATAAACATTAAAACAATGAGAAAGGAAATGAAATGGATTTGGAACGATTTGAATCTAAATGTTTTCGTTTTTTATTTTATTATAATTATACTTGTTTTAAATTATACATGCTCAGCTAATGTGGAACTTGTAGGCAGGAATAATTATCAATGTATTTTTACTATAATATATACATACAATACATAGTCATCAAAATACATAGTGGACATGAAAATAAAAATAAAATTGCTTTAATCCTTAAACTGATTTTTGAGAATACTTGTTCTACTTTGAAAGATTGTAAGATGCATTGACGTAAAACAAATAACGCTTATAACATTATTTTGTTTTAGGCTTTTGCTTATGATAATGTCAAATATTTAAAAATTCATTCATTCATTTATCATGTTCTCCGCAAATATACATTATTTTCAAATAAATTAAGATTATAATAATGATGACAAACTAATTCATTTCAATACTAATTACCTATTAAATTTAGGAGCACAATATATATTTAAATATTTTTTTACAGTATCTTTTTACACACACACACACACACACACAAAGAAAATTAAAACAATTAATCTATGTGTAATTCGAGTACAAACCTATTTATAATTGGCATATATTCAATGCCATTACTTTAAATAGAATTAAAAAAAAGTGATTTCCTGTTTAAATTTTTCTAGGTTATTTGTATATATATATATATATATATATATATATATATATATATTATATATATATAGAAATATATTATGTAAAAAAAGAAATAATATTTCACGACTACTATGTAACATTTTTAGTGACAGGTGCTCTGTTAGTATCTATCTAATCTAACATCACGCATATAGTCAACTTGAGGAAAGTTTTAAGAAACTCTCATGTTATAAGTGCATAGCGTGTATTGCCAAACCCCTATTATATAATGTATGTTTTCTATATGTGGTTAGTGAGGTATATATATATACTAACGCCACTACGTATATTATTCATATTAATAAACTTTAGATTAGGGAAACTATATAATATTCTCTTCTATATAGATATCATCTTATATGTTCCCATGAGAAAATTTTACTCAAGTGAATATCATATATATAAAAATGTGTATTTTTCTTCTTTTTTATATTTTTTTTCTAGGGGACATTATTATAAAAACTTGTTGCTTACATATACGAAAGTTTATATGAAATATATCATCATATTCAATACTTTTTTTTTCCATATAAAGACTAGAGGGTTTAGAAATAAAAATAATAAGATAAAGATATATTCACTATACAGTACAATACATATTTAAATTGCCTTGGGGGTTGCAGGCTTTGAAGCTAAAAGTTAGAGCATAGAGAGAGAGAGAGAGAGAGAGAGAGAGAGAGAGAGAGAGAGAGAGAGAGAGATGAGTAAGAATTCTTCTAACATTTTGATATTTATGTTACTAAATACGTCCAGTGATACACACAGCAAAAGTGTGAAGAGAAGAGTTCGTTACGTTTACCACAACGTTATAGAATTTCTGCGTATAGAAAGAACAAGCAAGAAGAAATTGCTGGAAGCAATCCAAAACAGAAGGTTATCTTTATTGAGGATAAACCAAGCTAACGTATAAGAAGACGGCAAAGAAAGAGTTTTAGTTGAAGAAAAAGAAGAAGAGAGAAAAAAAAGGAGCGAATATATTATAACAAAGTTTTATTTAATATACATATTAAAAAACTAACTCATAAGAAATCTGTTAAGTTGTTAAATTTTATCCTCAAAGAATTTTTTTTAGTAAAATATATTATATGGAAAGTGTATGTATATTGAGAAAAAGTTACCATAGTTAGTCATTGTATAATATAAAAAAATAATTTACATAATTTTAAACTTTTACTTTAGACTTTATTATTATTGTAGTCCCATTGTATAAGGTATAAGGTAAAAAGTGACATGAATTTCAAATTTGATCTAAATTAAACCACCATGTTTTCAAGTACAACTTTTTATTTTCTAAATTTGTAAAATTATTTTATTATTAAAGTTCAAAGAGATATTTTAGTTAAGGGCTGTTCTTGTGATCTACAGTACAAAATTTCTATTTTACTTTTAAATTTTCATGCAAATTTCTTCTTTTCCTTTTTTTTTAGGGCAGTTTGAACATTACAAATTTTCTGTTTTTGCGTACTCTTATTAAAGGTGAATGTCCATTTAAATTAAAAAAAAACTATATAACGAAACTTAAAAACTCCAGACATAAAAATAAACGGTAATTATATAATAATAATAGCAGTTAATTTAAGCAGTTAAAGTATATAACTTTATTTTACTGTTATTACATGTAAAACATGCATTTTATAAACATTATTACACTAAATAAAGATTAAGTTGATTCATAAAATGTAACATTTTATAAATCTTAAATGTAATATAAGATTTACATAATAAAACATTATTTTCATCCTTAATAATAATTGTGTGTAATTTAATTCTCTGTAGTATATATATATATAATATATATATATATATATAAAGAAATTAAATGCATCCTTTTTTCTTCTATTTTAAATTTTTTGACAGTAAAATTTATGTGTGAATTATCTCTTAAAATCCCACATGATACGAAGACTCTAGGTTAAACTATATTATATATACTTGCATGAAAACTTTGTAATCACTTTGCAAATTTAAGTTGAAATTACTCTTGAAACGGGTGTTGGTTTCCCGCGGTGGAGTAAAGTATAGAGGTTGGGGCATTAAAATGTTGGCTGTGTGATGGTATAAAGATCTAGTAGTGAGTAAGAGAGAGAGAGAGAGAGAGAGAGAGAGAGGTTAGTTTGGTCTTTTAACCCTTAAATCGTGTCAAACTTTGGCAACAGCCACCATGCCATTACTATAAGCACTACA
>OX439131.1:23528402-23550902 GCA_949318235.1 Ecdyonurus torrentis
TTATTAAATTTCTACAGCTATATTTTATGATTTAATTATAAATCTCTAACTTTTCAAGCTGTCTTTTATAAAAAAAAAATCTTATACTTCAAAGAATACACGTAGTCTTGTTTGCTTAATACATTAATTTTTTTAATTGCAATTATATATACATTAATCAGATTAATATTTAACTGCCTTTTGACCTGAATTGCTACATCAATCAGTAAGAGTATAAATCAATGAAATGTATCAATTCATAAGTGTGTGTATGTCAAACTTTTCAATAAATATCAATTAAAGTTCAAATTAAGCTTTTATAAATTGTGCAATGCAATTTCTGTATATTATTGAAGTTATTAGCTGGTGCATATAGAGCTCATTAGTATTCTGCATGATTGTCTATGCTAATGACTTCTCTTTGTGTTTGAGTTTTCTAAACAATATTTTACTGTCATTTTGCTAGATACTAAAAACAAAAGTTTATTCGGTTTTATTATCCCTTAACATGGCAATTGAACAATTCTATTTTTTTTTTTTTACATTTCCCTTTTTTTATTATTATTATTTTTTATATTTTTTATTACATAGTATTGACTTTTGTTGGTTACTTTTCCATATCCCCCCCCCCCCCACAAAATATATATATGTAAATTTTTTATTTTGAATTACTGTCAACTATATACAGCAAAGTAGAAATGATTTTCATAAAATTGCAATGCAAAAAACTTTTATAAACTATATAGTTTGTATATATGAACTCTTTTTTAACTCTGTGGCATAATAGATTTCTTTATTGCTTGAATACAAATATAATTATGAGGTAATTATTTCAAAGTTTGCATTCATTATTGTAACATTTTTAAATACATTTATAGAATGTGCATTTCGGAGTATAATATTTAATCAAAATTATTTTTTAAGTTAACTCAAACTGAGAGTTAAATTATTATTTTGTTTTGCCAATAATAGTAAAAAAATGCAGTTGAATCCTTACATGTATATGATTTGAGATTTGTAGATTTAAAAGATTCATTTATTATATATATATATATATATATATATATATATATATATATATATATATATATATATATATATATATATATTAATTTAAGTATTACATTTTTATTTATTTTTATTAATCCTATTACCATTAAAAAACATTAAATTTGATGTTAATTTAAATTATTACAGCTTCATTTATAAATACAGTTTTTGCATGTATATTACTATATTTATAATGCTTATTAAAATATAAAATTTTGATTATATTAATTTATTTAAATTTATAATAAGGTCATTAAAATAATCAAACATTTTACATATATTTATATAATTATGAATAAAATCTATCTATATATTACAAAATATTAAATAATGCCAATTTAAACAACAATTTATATTTTATATAACATTTCCCTTTCAATTTATTTTATAAATTTTAAATATTCATTAATAGTAACAATTTATAAATATTAAAAAGAAAAATGAACTCATCAGAATAAAGTGAATTAAAGGTATATTATTGATGAACGCTTGGTTTTTATCAATATTGTATAATTGACAGAAAACGGGAGTGAAAATATTTATTCAAAATTAAAGGTATATTAGTATGCAGTTAAAAAAACAAATAGTAGGCAAATGGCATTGAAGAAATATTGTTTAGAAGAAAAACACAGTTTTATGTATATAGCTACTTCGTTTTTTATTTTTGTTCTTTTTTTTATTGGAGGCTAAAACGTTTTTAAGTGAATTAAAACATTTTTTTAATGGCGTTTCATAGCATATATTTACACATATTTTTGTTAATCCTTTAGAATTTTAATATCCAATAATACAAGAGGACAAACAAGGTTCTATAGGTTCATAAATATGAAATTATTTCTAGTTAGATCTTCTCAAAATGTAGGTACTAAAATACTTGCAATTATTTCAGTGAACATGACATAAAGAGATTATCCTTTTACTCAATTATATCCTAAAAACGTTTGTTTTGCTTATTGCATTACACGTACTCACTTTGCGTGTAACTTTTGCATGTTAAAGTAGCTTAACCTATTGCATCATCAGAATTATGTTATAACATTACATACCCAGAGGGATGTTATACTTTCAGTAAAATACATTTATACAATTTATCACAAGTCACAAGTTTTTTATTTATTTATTTTTAATCTTTGAAATAAAATTACGAAGTATCGCACACACGATATGTGGATCACTGAAAGCTTAAAAAGTACAAAAAGATTTTTGTAAAGAATAAAGAAACAGAAAAAAAAGTAAGGTAAAAAGTTCTTTTAAAGAAAAGGAAAAGAAAAAGTTTGTATATCCTTATTACGTAATTGCCTTTTTCCCTCTCTCGTTTTTAGTGTAAAACAAAGATACTTTGATAAAAGTGGTAAGTGAATATTTGAAATACGAATAACTTTTTCCAACAGAATTTTTAATATTTACTTTGAAAATAAAGGAATATATAGAGTGAGAATTTATATAAGTTTTTGTGTATAGTTGGTATTTATAATAGATTATAATATTTCTACAAAAACACTGTTTTCCTTTATAATTTCGTTAATTTACCATTAAGAGAATTTAAGTGTTTGAGCAATATTATGAATTAATAAACTGTAGATTTAAATAACTATATCTTGTCGATGTGGGTTTTTAAGCATTTTCTACAAATGAAAGAGAGAGAGATTTTAGTTTTTACATGTATTAAGTCCGTTTCAGTAATTTGTTTTTTTCTGTAATGCAAAACTACCCAATTGAAAAACATTTAATATTTAAAATTTTCCTTTTCTAATTATCGAATATTCATTATACGTATACATTCGTAAAAAACGAAGTTGTTCATGTTCAGGATTGAAATACTTTACGATTCAACTCAAGCACATCATGTACTCCTAAATATTTCATTCGTTTTTTGGAAGTAAAATATTTGATGGATATTTCGTTTTTATATTATATCATTAAAAATATGGAATCAACAAGTATTTTATTTTTATTTATGATCTTCTACGTATAAAAATAGAAGGATAAATAAAATATATATTAATATCGTATAGTCTATAATATACAGTGTATGTGTGTATGTGTGTAATGTGTATATATATAAAATATAATATACACGCATATACATTTACATTATTAAAATTCTCGTTCTCGCAAATGTATTTTTCTCATTTCAAAAATAAGTATTATTTTCAGCTTAATTACCATAGTATTAATACCTGAAATTTAAATAAGACTTAAAAAAGGTAGAATGCTTACAAAAATTATATTATTCAAAAAGTTTTTGTTCCATTTTATATAATTGCATTTTTTTTAAGGTCCGTATCATAAAGATACGAGAAGTATTTTGATATTAACTTTATAATACTTCTCTAAAATAAAAACTGAATTTATTTTTTTCTCGAGATATTAAGAAAAAAGTGTAATATTACAAAGTCTCGTATACAATGTAAAGCAATCTTAAAGCTTTAAAAAAAACTGATAAAATTGTCAAACCTTTATTGGCTTCTTTAGAAGTCTTACATATTTTTACTTATAAAGAACAAAACACACACACACACACACATACATACATATATATATATATATTTTATATATTTCTTTCAACATATCTTTATTACAGGTATAAACAAAAGGAACGAAAAGGGAGAAAATGACAGAAAGAAAAAAAAAATTATGCCATATATATATATATATATATATAAATTATTTTTGCTTTCTTATTAGAAAAAGTAAAAAGAAAAAAAAAAGTAGTTAATTATTCAACACCATACTTTTATAATATGTGCTAACAATGTTAAGAATCTTAATGCACTTAATTTGACCAAAAGTTGATTTAGATTTTATGAAAGATCCATTATACAGAAGTAACAGCAGGAGTTCTTCCTCTTGTTAAATTAGTGTACTCATCGTCTCTCTCTCTCTCTCTCTCTCTCTCTCTCTCTCTCTCTCTCTCTCTCTCTCTCTCTCTCTCTCTCTCTCTCTCTCTCTCTCTCTCTCTCTCTCTCCAAAAGTAAAGTTCGTTAGCAGCTCCCGGTTACGCATTTACAAAATGATGAGGGAACGTATATAACCTCAAGTATAGCTCGAGAAAGAAAATTTAAAAAGTTTTCTAATTGTATTTTAGTCTTGAAATTTTATTAAATATATTATAATTAATATGAAGATAAAGAACTCATATTTTTTTCTTCTTTATAATATTGATCTTATATAATAACTTTGGTTGATTAATAGTATAAAACTAAGATTTATTAATTATTCATGCATATTTCATTTAATTAAGATTTTTTTTAAAGTTATAAATCAACCTTAACATTTAACTTTAGAAAAATGTAATAAGATTGTTATAAAAAGAATTATTATAATAATATTCATTATGTTATATAATTGATTTTTCTAGTTTTTTCATTAAAAAATGATATTTTAAAAAAAAGCCTAAAATTAAACAAAGTAGACTAGTAGTGATTAAAAAAAATCTGTGTAAACAATAAAAAAAATAGTATAAAGTGAGAGATGAAAACATCGATAGAACTTTTGCAATCTCTCTTTTTCAGTTGCTATTATAGTTTCTAAAAAATATATTATATATTTTTACGTGAATTTAATGTTAAACGATGGCTATTATTAATTCAAGTGTAAAACATTTGTTGTGCGTGCAAGCCATGAAAAAAATGATAATAATAAAACATGCTATACTAAAAAAAAAAAAAAAAAAAAAAAAAAAAAGATTAACTACTAAAGATTAAAGAAGCAATAATGTTAAATCGATTTCATATACTTTTCAATGGTGAACAAGGCGTTTTATATTATTGAAAAACTAATTGGATTGTTTCATATTGATTATATTGTAATAAATTTTTATTATTTTGCACGATTTTTATTTTGGTTTTTGAAATTAAATATATTTTTTTTTTTCAATTGAATTAAGGAACGTGACTATAAAAAACGGAAATTGACATAAAATATCTATAACAGCATGGGGATACAAAAAAACTAAACTTGTTGCTTTTAAAGCTAGCATAATAATGAGAAAATAAAATTATGTCGTAATTTTTTATGTTAATAAATGTTGTATCATAATACATTTTACATTAAATAAGGGTCTGATTTTTTTTCGTTTAGACTTATCTGTGCAACTATAGAAATCTGAATACAATTAACTTTTAATAAATAAATAATAAATAATATATTTTGGACTTTTCTATGTTTCACAATAGCAATAATGAAATGGAATATCACATATCAAATTACAATAAATCTTTTATATAATTGATATCATCATTAGACTGAAATTAAAAAAAAAAGCTATATAATATATTTATGGTCATATTTATATTCACCAAACCCTCTTGCTAAAATTTACAACATTTATAATGATTAATTGTTTCATAAATCGGTATAATAACATTAACTATACAATGTATAATGATACTGCTATACACCAATGGTCGAGAAGTGCATTTCCTTGTACCTCTGACGTCATCTATGTTACATTAATACTGCAGCAGGAGGTCGATTTCATGAAATCCCTCTGGCCAAGTCACGTTTTCCCATAACACGGACCACCAAGTGATTGAAACAGGTGCACAAAGCACGTATAAATCCTCCATTTTATTATATAATGTATAAACTCAAAACATATTCTATAATATATAATATTATTATATTTACTTTTTAGTTTAAAAAACAAACACAAACCCCTTTGCTGATGGAGAATTTTTCTTTGAAGTAAATTTCTACTCTAAAAAGTATACATTCCATTTTTTTCTAAGAAAAAAAAAATTACGTGGCAAGAATCTTAAAATCTCAGCATGAATTTTATACATTAAAAAAAAAAAGTTTATACACAATAAAATTTGTTCGTTTATTTGTTACATTATTACGTGTAAAAAATAGATTTTAAAGATATTAATACTATTTTGTTTTTTATTTTAGATAAAAATGAAATTTCAAATTTTATAATGCTTTTACATTTTTTATATTGTATATAGTATTGGAAACATAAATATAACATGTTTACTGTTTAGTATATTTTTTAATACATTCCCATTTCTGTCAAATTTACAGCGATATCAAATCATAAATAGCTGCATAATTTGATGCATGAATAAATATTATATTATAAATATATGTGTGTGTTATACCCTTTGGTCTAAGGGGTTTGTTATACACATATATAAAAAAAATGTTATGGTTCAATTTTAACCCCCTATACTATAAAACGAACCTAACAGAATTTCAATTTATGATTTGAGCAAACACATTTTTTTTATAACACCAACAAAAAATAATGGCAGATCATAACATAGGAAGGAAAGAAATTTACACGAAACAAAAAAAAAGTACTTTAAAAATATATTATTTTTTTTATCAATACTTTGTTATTATTATTTGTTTAAAAATGACAAAAAAGAAAAAATATATATTGTATGTAAATACGTGTTAATTTGTGATATTTTTTTAAAAATAATTTATAAACATTTGTTAACAAGGTAAATTAATGAGAGTTGGGAATTGTATTTTTACCTATATATATGATGTGTATTTGAATTGTGTTTTCACCAACTCTCTCATCTCAACGGGGGAAAAAAAGTGCTAATTGAACAAAGGTTTTAAAATAAGTTAATTAATGCTTGATAAAATAAGATAATAAATGCAGTTAACAAAATCAATACAAAATGATTTATTTAAATGATATTAAAGGCTTTATTTTGACCTAAATCTGCAAGTTTTAGAAAACTTTGTAGTAAAAATATTTATTTAAAGTATTTTTGTAAATGGTTTTATTATTCAATTCAAAACACAATACATTAACGGTAAAATTTGAAATATAAACCCCAAATCACTATAAAATTTTATTTTTGAAGTTTGTTCTGCTTTTTACTGATACTTCTATTGAAAGTAAATTTCAATTACATATATGAATATGTAAAATACAAAATTTTCAAATTTTAATATCCATTTTTCATTAATTTTAATTATTGAATGGTTATTTAGGTTATGTACATTGATAAAAATTACTGAAATTTTAAATAGAATTTAAATTCATACTGGATTTAACAATTTATATTCAAGTAAGAGATGATATTTACAATAATTACGTATAAATTTTATAATGAATCATTTCATTTGAAAAAAAATTACCATATATAAGTAAGACGACAATATTTAAATTAGTTATTATATAGGATTTTAAACATTTGCATATAGAGACAGAGACAGAGACAGAGAGCAGAGAGAGAGAGAGAGAGAGAGAGAGAGAGAGGAAACATTATATATTATTGCGTTAAAATATTCACGTCCAATTTGAAACATTGTAGAATTTGCAAATTGAAGTAGATGACGTGAAACATTTATTCAAAGGTGTTTTACTATAACGTAATTTTTTTCTTCACTGTTTGTCATAATATTTAAGTAGCGATCTTTATTCTCTCTATACAAATTTTCAACATCGTTATAAAAGTAAACGTTTACATTTCAATTTTTTAAAATAATATAACACATGTTTGGTTTAAAATAAAATTCACGTCGTATATATATTTTTTTTCTTTCTTCTTCTTCGGCAAATTAGTTAAAATAAAGCGAGAATACTGTCAATATATTTTGTTATTAGATTACAAGAACGTAAAAGTCAAGTGTTATTAAATTAAGTTTAATATAATGAATTTAATTCTTATTTTTACAATATTGAAGACATTTTTGTAAAAATTCACTTTTTCCTTGCGTATCTCTATGTTAGTTATATAAATACATCATGGAACACTTTTTTTCTTCTAAAAATAAGGTAATATTAAGTTTTTAGATTTTATTTTAAAAATGACAAAACGTAGTTGAGATAATAACAAGTAATAATACAATATGCTTATATGTATTGTGCGTCCATCTATATAAAAAGAATGCTGGATTTTAGCATTTTTTTTTTTTTTTTTTTTTTTAAGAAATTAAAAAGAAAAGTTATAGTTTCATATATTATAATAAAAAAAAAGATCAATGTCTACGAAGTTAATTATAATATATTTTAATATTCATTATAATTTACTTCTTTTAACAATTTTTTTGTTTCTTAGACTTATTATTTAAAGATTTATGTGTATACGGCAGAATAAGTATATAAACTAGTTGATATTAGACTTCCTGCTGTTATATTATATAGCTAGTCAGCACAATGGTAATTTATTACCATATATAATGTATATGTATATAATGTATTAAAAATATAAAGAAAAGTACTTACCTCTCTCTAGTAGGGAGGTGAGGAGCAGAAAATGTAACAAAAATGCGGCGCCTAAAAGCGCCATGCCCGCTGATACGGGCACTGCAGCAAAAATACCACTACTTTGAAAATAACACCACCCTTCTTTAATAGTAGTATTTTCACTAATAACGTTTTCTTTAATATTCTTCTTACTTGTTGGGGCACCTATGGAGCCCAGACGCATGGAGAGAGACACTTTTTTTTTACTACAATAAAGTAGCAATGCTTTTTTTTTTTTTTTTTTTTTTTTTTTTAACAACACTATTTAAGTATTTACTTTTTTTTTTAAAGTTGAGAAAACGCCTTTATTCACTATACATATATACACGAAACACTTTGGTATTGTAGTTTTGCTGTTAATACCGCACTAAACCGGCGTGGCAAGGAGACTAATGGTATATTACAGTGGTTATTCGTAACTCCCATATATTCATCCCACACTCATATAAACACACTGTATAGTATACGTTGATTTTTTTTTATTATTATTATGACTTCACTCCATTAGATTACGTAGTTTGTATATAACTTGCGAGGGGAAAAAAATTTAAGCCAACTCGTGGATCTGTAAAACATATAAACCATATTTTAATTTCACACATGCAAAATAATACACATAAACACATATGACATAGATAACTTTTAACAAGTATGAACTTTGTAGCAATTGAGATCAAAGTTTTATATAAGTTTTATTTAAAGTATTTTTAAATTTTACATTTTAAAAAGTTAAAAAAAAAGTTTTTAAAACTATTGTTATATTACTAACTATATACTATATTTTATACAATTTTCTGAGCATGTCACATTTTGTTAAACTGGGTCATTTATAATTACACTATATTAGAAATTATTAATTATTCAATAAATTTAATTAAATTTCTAACACTCAAAACAACAAGATAAGAACTAGTTCAATAGTTTTTTTTTTAATAAGCATCAACCACTGTTCAGAAAAGAAAGAGTCTGCTGAAACATCGATGAATAAGAGAGAGAGAGAGAGAACATGACTATAATTAGTGAAAAAGATATTTAAAAAAACTTTTTTATTTCGATTTTTTTCTGAGTTGATAAACTTTTGTAATCTGTGATGGGAAAAATGTCAGAGAGCAATGAAAGAAAATGGAATGGGTTTCGTTGAGAGTAAGAAAGAAAAAGAAAGAGAGAGAGCGGAGAGTGTAAAAGACATAGAGAAAGAGAGAAATGAAAGATGAGAATGAACGTTCATCGTGAAAGGTTGCAAAAACCTCTAATTGTTATTGTCGCGTTATACTTTGGGGTATAAAATATAATGTGTATGTGACGTAACTTTAAGATTAGTTTTATCCCCATCCTTTAGTAAATTGAAACTATATACAATACATTTGTGGTATGGTGGATGTTTGGTTAAAATAGACTTATATTATACATATGTCTGGCACCCAAACTGACAATAGCAATGTCATGTTTTGCACTCATACTCTCTCATTCAATCTCTTGTTTTTTTCATTTCTCTTTATAAATATAAAAAAATACACAACGAGAGAGAGAGAGAGAGAGAGAGAGAGCACTCACGAATATATATGCAAGACAATCAAACAGCGAGATGATACTCGAGTACGCTATACTTATATTATTCAAAATATCTCTCTCTCCCTCTCTCTCTCTCTCTCTAATGTAAACATTTAATATT
Source organism: Ecdyonurus torrentis (assembly GCA_949318235.1). Taxonomy (NCBI): domain Eukaryota; kingdom Metazoa; phylum Arthropoda; class Insecta; order Ephemeroptera; family Heptageniidae; genus Ecdyonurus; species Ecdyonurus torrentis. The sequence goes on from OX439131.1 coordinate 23,538,320, forward strand.
GTATTATGTTTCATATATGTCTACAAACACATATACAACGAGAGAAAATAAAATAATGAGAATACGTACAAAATTGCCACTTTAATAAATAATGTATTTCCGAGAGAGAGAGAGAGAGAGAGAGAGAGAGAGAGAGAGAGAGAGAGAGAGAGAGAGAGAGAGAGAGAGAGAGATGTTCATGAAATCAGTGAGAAGTGTGAGCGTCGTGCTTCATTAATTAGCGAAAAACTTTGACTGACAATCTTTTTACAAAGAAATATGACATTCTAAATATTATATTTTAATTTTGAAAAAAAAATACATGAAACTTTTTAAATATAAAAATATTGAATATGAAATTATTATACTCAAAGCAAAATGACAGTATTTCGTTTCATAACAATGTTTAAATTGACGTTTTTTACCTTTTATTTTTCTGTGCTGCTCATGTATGTAGGTAATGAGTAATGACTAATTACGCACACTTATCTAAAAGACTTACGTGGGTAATCAAAGAGACAAAAAAACAAACCAAATCTTAATTCTCTAAAATATAACTTAATCGAAGTGATAAATTTTCTGACATCATATTTAAGGTTTTTAAGCGTAATTGCCATCCACTTTTTTTTTTTTTTTTTTTTTAAGGCGAAAAGCAGAAACTAATAATTTAGGACTTCTGTAAATTTGAATTCAAAAAGCATACGAATTGTAGACAAAAAAATCTTTTGCAATTTTAATTTAAAGGTTGAGTGAAGTTTCATCAGATTTGTCTGTTTTTATGCTTGGTAAAGGACAAGTACGTAACGTAGTTTGTATAAGTAATGATTTTCATTTCTGCGTCGTAACTATCATGACAAAATTTAACGTACGGCAATTAATCAGTAGAATTTCGGTGGCAAACTCTCATTACGCAAAACTTTATAATACAAATGTAAATGAAAAATAGTCTAAGTAGACGTAAGAGGATCCCAAATGATATTATATAAAAAAAAGTTATGTAATAAGATTGTAAAATAATAATAATAATAATGAAAGAAAAGAAAGAAAGAAAGGAAAAAAATCTTGCTTTTAAAAACTCTAAAGTTATTTAAGTTATATATTATATTTGTATATTATGTCGACCTATATGTTTATGATAATCTATTTACTAACAGAAAGAAGTTAAAAAAAAAAAAAAAAAAATGAACTACCTCTCGAGAGGGTGGTTGATGGAAACAAAATTTATCTTTTTTTCCATATTAAAATAAGACGTTAAAAAAAATGCTTTATGATATTCTTTTTAATATTATACTAACTTGAGATGAATTTTCATTTCTTGGTGTTCATCCAAACCAACACTCCAAAATGTACGAAAAAGATAAATTGAGTTTAGAGAGAAGGAAAAAAAGAAGAGTAGATCTGTTTAGTTTTTTTTTTTTTTATATATTAATAAAAATATCTTGGAAGAGATTTTTAATTCTAATTATAACCTAAAATTATATATATATTTACTATATAGTGGTCATTTCCTGTTATGATGGCATCTTAAGGGAGTATAGAAAAAAAGAAAGAAAGAGAAGAAGAAAAAAATGATCCAACAGCTGAGAATGAATGACAAAATGGAAAACAAGTTGACATATAGTTTTTAGGTAAGTTGTAACATAAGTTTTTTTTTTATGTATGTGTGTTTTGGCGATGGTTCTCTTTAACACTTATACTGTTACTGAGAGAGAGAGAGAAAAAAAAACGATGAAAGGCAAAGAGAGAAGAGGGCATTCAAATATGGGAAAGTGTGTTATATGCGTGGAGTGTGGAGTAAAACCAGGGGTAACACATCATCTATCAACCCTAAGTCCCGTGCAAAGCCTTGCGGCACACTAGTCTTCAACCAATGATATAGGTGCAGGTATCTCATATATGTATGTATATATATATATATATAGAACATTTTCGGAAACTAACATAGAACTAAAGACCGGACATGTTAGCAATATATCAAGTTTCATTCTACTTCGTATAAAAAAATAAGCCTAATTCGATTCGTGTCACTGTATTCATACTTTCATATTATATAATATACACTTACTGCGAGAAAAAGAGAGAAAAAAAAAGAAGTTATAATTACCGTAGTGTGATGAAATGTAATAAAATATATAACTTATTTTCCATGTTAAATAATCATACAATGCTAAAAAAAAATGTATATTTCGTATGAAAATATAAATACTAATCTCTTGCTATCATGTTTATAAGAAGTAAATTTCATTTTGTGGTAAGCCCTATATTAATAGTTAGCTATTAACCTCTATAATACGTTGAAAGTTACGAAATATAAATTTTATCAAAGTCGCTAGGGGATAAAAATATAATATAGCCATGGATAAAATATATATGTATATTAAATTACAGAGGCAGATCTTGGCTTACAGTTTTTTTTTTTTTTTTTCCATTGACAAAATAGTATTACATATTCTTATTAAACAAATGTAAATTTTATTGTTTTTATTATAATATTTAACATAATAATAATAATAAAAAAATTCTTTCCTATACTTAATTCTTTTATAACATTAAAATTAAATTATGTTTTATAAAGTTCTAAGTAAGAATAATTTTAACATTTTTTTACCTACTAGAAAGTATCATACTCTCTTTCTCTTTTCTTTTTGCAGTTTCTAAGATGTAAAAAAAAACAAAAAAAAAAAGACAAAAAAAAAAAAAGACAAAACATCGGGCAAAGGCAACAAAGACAAAGAAGAATTTATCACATACATTTAATGGTAATAAATATTTGAAAATTATAATTTATATAAATTTGCACTGCAGCTTTCGTGTTGTGTTGTATTTTGAAAAATAACAACATTTTAACTAAACTAAAAAAAAAAAAAAAATTAACGAAATAGTTTGGATTTTACAGTTTATTGATTAAAATATGACGAATGTGAAGGGGGAAAATTTGTATGTTTGTGAATCTGCCCAAATATAATTAGGTTTATTTAATCATGGTGAGTAATCAGATTTTGTGTTAGAGAAAGAGAGAGAGAGAGAAGGGGAAGGTGGCATACCACCACTGTGTATACCTAGATTTTGTGTATTGCTTTGCATTGCTTTGCGTGCTAGAACGGAAGAAGGATTGAGGTTAGTTAAGGATTGGAAGTTTGCGTGATTTTGTTATAGGGAATTTTAGATGCCGTATATTGTTATATAGTAAAAAAAAAAAAAAAAAAAAAAAAAAAAAAAAAAAAAAACTAACACACACAAATAAATACTAAAATAATATATAATAAAACTTAAACATAATATATTCATGTTATTTTTCTGCATTAAAACATAAAATTTTGTAAATTATTATACAGATAATATTTGTACCATGTTGATAATAACATATTATATCCACACAAAAATACATAAAATAATAAACTTACTTTTTTTATTACTATTATTATTGTTTGTATTTTATTAAGATAATTAATTGTAATCACTGTCACTTTAATTAAACACTTAAATATATAGCACTATAATATAAGAAAATTAAAAATAATAATTAATTGTTTTTATGATAAAAAGGAAGCACACAAAGGGTAGGTACTTATAATTAACAAAAAAACAACAAAAAAACAAGCACGATTTGTAGCTCGGCACTTTACTTTTAGGAGCGTGTCCCGCAATAGTCGGGGAGCAACTGTGAGATTGCCTCACGGGTTGGGGCGATTTCTCGCGCATACGACGAGGCAGACGCGCGTCGGCTAAAACTACAGCGCCACCACCACAATACTTTGTCCAAAGGTCCTCAACATCTCTCTCTCTCTCTCTCTCTCTCTCTCTCTCTCTCTCTCTCTCTCTCTCTCCCTCTCTCTCTCTCTCTCTCTCTCTCTCATACTCTAGTTATCATTCACAACTCGTTCTTTCTACGTGTGACACCCACGGAGAAAATATTCTCTTATAATTATTTTCTTTCTGTTCCTCTCTCTCTCTCTCTCTCTCTCTCTCTCTCTCTCTCTCTCTCTCTCTCTCTCTCTCTCTCCTTCTCTTGCATACATATGTAGACACTTGTAAAATGTTTGAGGTTTTTAAAGTCAAAGAAAAGAAAATGAGTTGATGCTGAAAATTAAGAGAGGGGAAAAATGTGGGTAAAAACGTATATTTATAAAATTATACACTTTCTAAAACGTACATAATACCGTACATATGCTTTGATACTATATTACTTATAAAATAAACATTTACCTTTATTGATGGTTCTTATAAAACGTACAAATTACATTCTGTCATATATATATATATATATATATATATATATATATATATATATATATATATATGTACCATAGATATACAGGTAAATATTATTATAGTACGCTACGGTAACAAAATCTTTATATACGCAGAGACGCAGTGTTAGAATTATGTGAAAAAAATCAAATCTGTGCATATTTATGAGCACACACACACACACACACACACACATATATATATATATATATATATATATATATATATATATATATAATAATTGAAATTGATTTAAAATGAAATTATTGTTTGTTGAGCTTGATTTAACACTGTACTTATGATAACGTCAAAAATTGTTATAAATTTAAATTAAATACATTTTGCTTCATAGAGTAATAATAGAAAATAAATTTACAGTAGTGTATCATAGTTCTGTTTTGTGTGATCTGGGTTAAGGGAGTAGGGGACCGATGTCGGCCATGAGACTCAAACTTTTCTCGTCAAAAAAATCTGAAGTTTTGCACAATGATACTTCAGCTTGAGACAATTACAAATATTTAAAAATTTTGGGGGGTCACTGTGCAAATTAATTTTATATGATTTTTTGAAATTTTAAGCCCATAAGGCCCAATGTTAATTTCAATAATTTCTTTTCTTCGGACGGTCAAACATCATGAAATTTTTATCACGGCTAGATGTGACCCTTAGCTACACAATGACACTAAATTTAGACCCAAAACACTTCTAGTTTTTGAGATATAAGGTCGGTACCCTACTCCCTTAACACAAAATTGCAGAAATTTTCATATGTATGATAATGATATTAATAATAAAAAATGATGAATGGATTTTATGATTATTTTGAGTTAGATAAAACATTAACAAAATGTAGACTTTGGGCTATTGCATGATAAAATTTGACTATATAGTAAAGTATACTACTATATAATTACTATATACTAGAGTTTTTATTCATTTATTTTCAGTTTTTTTTACAAAAATTTAGAATTACATTTAATTTGAGGTATAGTATCCTCAAATAATAAATAATTTAGCACATAAGTTGAGGATCTCATGATATATTGCAATTATATTTAGACATAAATAATAAATGTGAAATCATAATTATTTTTAAGACGTACTAGAACAATATAATTATGTCATAAAGTAATGTAAATTAAATACTTGAGTTGCATGTTAAGATAATTCTAGAAATACCATATCATTGTTTCATTTTTATAATCTACGTATATTTATATATTTTGTAAGAATTCTTATAATCTTACAACGATGTTAGTTGTTGTGAAATATTTCCATATAAAGCAGGATGAAGGCAAACCATTTTCATACATTATATAATGTAATTCAATGTATTATATTATTATTTAAACTTATATTTCAGCTTCTCTTAGTAAGGAAAGAGACTCTGTGAATTTGCGTCTTAAAGCACTTTTTATTGCTTGATAAATTTGCAGCAACATGAATAAGACGTCGGTAAAAAAAAAAAAAAAAAAATCCTATAAAACATTTCTCAATTTTTTTTTAACATTTCCTTACCACTCAACATTATAAATTTCTAAATTTGCATTTTTTAAAATAATTTAGCACTTTTTTATCTAAACTTTTATATGAATTTAAATATATTTTATACATATATATATATATATATATATATATATATATATATATATATATATATATATATATATATATATATATATATATATAAAAGTGATGTAAAGCACAAACAAAGAATTAATTAAAAAAATACGAAAAACATCTGCTAGTTTGTCTAATTAAATCCACTTTTTGAATGTGGATGTGGATTATAAAAAATTTGCTGCAACTTATTTTTTTTCGTTTGCCACTTTGACAAAAATAAAAAGGAAACCAAGTTTGTATTATAGAAAGATATCAGTTTGGAAAATCTATATGAAACGTCCGTGAGCATTTTTTTTTTTAATTTTTCCAATTTCATTTCATTACTTTAAAGAAAATAATACGACACAAAATTACTTCATGTATTGCCAACTATAAAAACATATAAAAACTGTTTATACTCCTTATACAAGAAATAGACTCTTTCTTAAAAAAAAAAAAAAAAAAAAAAACTTATTTCTATCTTAAATTGGAGTATATTAAGGACAAAGTAAATTGATTCATTCAAATAAGTATCTAAGATCTCGTTTGTGAGATTTTGTATTACTAGCTTTCTTATGGGAGTAAAGCTGCAATCGTGTATTCGTAGATTTGGTGTAGTTAGAATGATCAGATAAAGAGGGTATATAAAAGCGCCAACATTACCACGCGAGTTTGCTGATAACTGAAAGGATCTGTAACTCTCTCTCTCTCTCTTCTCATTTCTAACCCATTCACTAGCCGCGAGTTGTTAAGCAGCCCGGAAAGATTTCGTCTGTAATCCACTTAAGACTTCTTCTTCTTCTTTCTCTCTCTCTCTCTCTCTTTCTCTCTCTCTCTCTTTCTCTCTCTCTCTCTCATCTCTACTTCAAACTATAATACTACTTCCATCTCTTTTCTATATGATCCACGGGCGCCTCGAAAAACCTAAAAGAAACGTTTTTGACTTGACTTTAACAGACATAAGAAAGCTAACTTCTTCTTTTTTCCCCCGAAAAAAATAAAAATAAAAAAAAAGTAGGGAGTTGAGGGGTGTGGACAATTTAATTTCAACTCGAGTTCACATAAAAGCAAAAGTTAAAACCCATCATCATGAAGAATAATTATTATTGCTTTAATACTTTTCTTCTCTCTTTTTTTTATATTATAAAACTTTTATGAGGAACATTTTACTTATTCTTGTAACGTCGAAAAACAAAGCTTTTAAAACATTTTTGATTATTTATAAAGTATAAAGAAAATCAAGTTAAAAAGTATACAAAATAAAATTGTCTCTCTCTCTTTCTCTCTCTCTCTCTGTTTATTATAAGATTACAAGTTTTTTCACTTATGTGATGAATTACATTTCTTTTTTTTACTCAAACCTATTTACATTTTATCAACCAAAATGACTACATGAAAATAAAGAACATTTCATAGTATTAAACTCATTTCATCCTATTGGAAATAAAAATGCTATGATGAGAGCTAGTAAATTAAGACAAATTTAATACCATTATATTTTATGATTGACCACTGTGCATTTGCAATCTATTAACTACTAAATTTTGTAAGTACTTAATGGCATGAACAGACTATATTTAAAAAGAAAGAACAAAATGAGTTTATAAATATATATATAATATATATTATATCGATTGATGCTAGAAGAATTGCAGTTTATATTTCTTTCCAATGTGTATGAATATAATTTTTTAAATTACATACATTTAATTTAATTAATTAAAAAGAGTGGTATGACTTTAAAAAAAATTGTGTGAAATAAATTATATAAATAAAATAATAAATCATAATTAAAATATAGAGAACAAAATATATAGAAATTAAGCGCATTATATAATAATATTTTCACCATACCATATTTTTCTCATATTTCATGTTTTTCCTCTTATATATAATATAAATACTTTTTTTTTACTAAATCCTATCTTAACAATGTATGTAAGGGGTTAAAAAAAATAACGTTACCAAAAATTTCAATCTGATAAATAAATAGGATTATATAATATATATATATATATATATATATATATATTATATACATAGATTAAATAAAAATACAGATAATATTACAAAATTCATATATAAGAGAGAAAAATCCTCCACATACAGACAGACACGAAATTGGTGAACACAAGTAATCGTCATCATCGTATTCGCGTCATACAGCCGTCGCTACCAGATGTCACATAGTTTAATCTGCGAGTTATTGTGCTAGAGGGTGAGGTAGCAGGGGGAGGAGCGAATGAGAGGGATGAAATTTGTAAGTAAAAAAAAAAAAAAAAAAAAGCATGTACAGAGATATTATGATGAATCATACACAAACATGCATATACTTATATACTTTGCATCAATAAACGTCAAATCATACACGCTTTTACTATTACTAATTGCAAGTTTATAATCCTTTATAATACAATACATAATGTTCTTTCTATCTCTCTCTCTTTATATACATAATAATATTTTATATTTCTCTCAAGAGATTTAACTCTTTTATATCCACAACACACAATAATGTAATTGGAGATTCATTCATTACAGATAATATAACAGTTTTTTTTATATAATATATCGATCATAAATTTTATCATTTTATACAATTAGTTAGCAATTGTTAGTGTAGTATATATGTACACTGACAATATTAACAAAAAAACTGTTTATAACCCTTAATGTAATGCTTTTAAACCAGTTTAGCCTATAGAGACTTACATCATTTTTCTACATCTGTAACTGTACGCAAATATTATTGTTGTTAAAATAGTATAATAAATCCAGGTTTCAAAAATTATATATATATATATATATATATATATATATATATATATATATATATATATATATATATATATATATATATTTATGTGGCGTTAATCCATGTTTAAAATTTGTATTATTTTTCATTTTTATTTAAATATTATTAACATGGAATAATTAATTACTTAATGTATATATTACTTTTATTTTATACATTTTACTTATAAAAGAAAAATATTTTATGTTTGTATATAATATATTTGTATTATAAATATATAGAGTAAATAATTTTATATTTTATGTGGTGTTCGGTTGGTTTAAAATTAAATTATAATATATAATGAGATTCGTTATGACGTCAAATATTATAGTGTCCAATAATAATTAATAAAAAATATAAAAAATTAACTGTCATTTATAATGTGGAATCTCTATTCCATATAATTTAATTAAAAAAATTTGGTCATGTAATTTTTACACTTGTATGCTGTATAAGATAATAATAATAAAACAGTGCAGATACATTTTTTTTATGAAAATCATAGATTATTACACAAAAAGAATATATTTATATTATATAAAGAATATGTATCTTATAATAATAATGTTGTTTTTTTCTATATTCTGAAAGTGAATTGAAAATATCAATTTAAAACACAATGCAGGTAAAGAAAAAAAAAAAAAGATAACGAATTTAAAGTTAGTATTTTTTTTTTTTAATATGTAGTATATAAATTTTAAATGTACTGAAAAAATTATTTAAATTCAACTATACATTTATACTTTTTTTCCCTTAAAGAGATTTTTTTTCTTTTCTTACTTCAGTACAGGCTTACATCATATTTTAGGTTTTAAAAAATGTATAAAACTCTGACATCAAGTGATCATAAATTTAGTAACTTTTTATTTTTTTCCTTTCACTTTTTTAGCTTTTTACAATTTTCTTCCTTTTTTACCTTATACTTTTTATATAAAATATAAATAAGAATTTTTTTTATATTATACATTTTTTGTTTTATTCATCAATTTATTTATGCAAGGTTGAAAGTAAACATTGAAATTAAATGGAAGGAAATTGAAGTTATCTTTCTATATATATATAAAAAAAAAATCTTATGGTATACAAAAAGAGCATGCAAAGCAGAAAAAACAAAACAGAGAAAGAGATTTCACTGTAGAATGCATGTGTTATCCGCTTCAATGTACCTCTACTCAACGATATAACTATATACAGTTTTTATTTTATTCTTCTTTAAGTCAGTTTTATGTATAAGAATGTATTTCTATAGCTTATGTTGTATAAAATTATTGCAAATAATTTCATGAGTACTTACATTAGTGGGGTTTTAAAAAAAAAAAACTACAATGCGGCAAAGCCGTACTATATACGGGTATAAAACGATTTGAAGTAAAAAAAAAAAAAAAAAAAAGAAGAAGAATACTCTATATAAGTTTCAGTATAGTAGCACCTACCGATCCAGAGAGTTAGATGGTTTTGATGGGTATATAACGCTTCGACGAACAACAACTGAACGTCCAGAGTTTTTACAGCTGACAAAACTTTCCAGGAAAAAAAAGTACCATTCTCTCTCTCTCTCTCTCTCTCTCTCTCTCTCTCTCTCTCTCTCTCTCTCTCCATCTATGTTTTAATCTTTATCCAAAAAACGATGCTTACTCACATTGCTTGCTTTCCTTAAATCAACCTCTTGAAATCTCAGTCAATTTTAACGCTCCCTTCTTATATATATATATATATATATATATATATATATATATATATATATATATATATATATATATATATATATATATATATATATATATATATATATATATATATATATATATATATATATATATATATATATATATATATATCACTCTCCCTTACTCTTTTACTTTTTACTTTTTTTTTTCCTATTTTTTTCCCCCTTTCACATTTTTTTTCTACCATGAGATCAATATATTAAACCCACACATATATATAGCATTGACCAACACAAATAAAAAAATATATCAAAAAAGTTCAATATATTTTTTTATTACACGTCACATAGAACATTATATGTTTTTTTTTTCCATTTAGCTTTTACACTGTTCTATTAAATATTAACTTTTTTATGACAAAATAACCAGAGTCAAAGAAATAATTTAAATATGGATTATCAATTTTGTATTACTATAAAGTGTCTACTATGTAATTTTTATTTATTTAAAAAATGATATTTATTTTAATTAAAAAATATATATTGTTGATTAGGTATGCTATAAAATAAATAAATTAAATTGTTATAGTAATGAAAGTAAAATCATATTAATATTATTAATCTAATAAATTTAAAAATTAGTGAAAATTTATTGACTAAAAATTTTAAAATATAAAAGTGTTACACACTTTTTTTTTATATAGTATAATCCAATAAATCCGCATTTAATTTTGCACCCACAGCCCCTGGGATTGCATGACCAGTTTAATGTATGAGAGTTAAAGGCGGGAGGGTGTTATAGGGGAGGGGGGATGATTGAACGGGTGAGTCAGCTCTGATCAGTTCGCGCCCCGCCCACCCACAGGAAACATTGAGGCGCCTCCGCCCGCCCGCCACACAATCACCGGCCCAGCTAATCTGCCCTTCTTCTTCTTCTTCTTCTAAAACCCCCTTCAACCCCACCCATCCTTCACCCCTAAACTCATCATGCGTGTCGAATTTGAACGCTTATCTCTTTAGATTGCCTCAAAGTCTTGCAATTAAAATTAAAACTATTCATAAAAATTAAATTGTAATAATAACAAAAAAGAAGAAAAGACAAAAGTAAGGAAAAACTTTTTTGTTCCTTTCTTTGTCTTCGTCTCTCTCTCTCTCTCTCTCTCTCTCTCTCTCTCTCTCTCTCTCTCTCTCTCTCTCTCTCTCTCTCTCTCTCTCTCTCTCTCTCTCTCGACTTTTCATATTGTCATTTTTAAATACAGTATATAAAAAATTATTAAAAGTTTATAATTGTAACTTAAGTTTGATAGCTTTTATGTCGTCAGAGAATAAATTGTTTTTATAAATCAATGAAAATGAAAAAAAGAAAAGTGTAATGTATAAAAAAAAATCTGTCTTGGGATTTTTATGCAATATAAAGACAAGAATAAGATGTGCAAAATGAAAATGTTCGTCAAGATTTTTTTTCTGTTATCGGTTTAAGTAGAGTTACGTTTTGTTTTAATGTATATGTATAGCTAAAAAAGAAAAAGAAAAGAAAAAAATGTAAGTATTATAAAGAAGTAATGCTAACTGTATATATACATACTGTAAAATGGAATAGCTTGAAAGCTCATTTTGTGGTAAAAATAAGCAGAGATATTAGGATTACAACATAAAGGAAAAGTGCGTTTATATACATTTAAAAAATGAAAATTTCAAGGGTGGTAGACTTTATGGTAAGAAAGTGGTTTGGTTGTAGTGTATAAGTGGGTTGATTTGTATGCACAAGTTAAGCTAGTATAAAAAATATATTTTTTAGTGTGAATATTTAAAGTAAAGGGAGCGAGGAGACAAAAAAATGTTATGTGCAAATCTGATGTTCTCTTTTACTGTCCTTTTCACTGCTTGAAGGCAAAAGCAAACCATAGGCTTATATAAAATATAATACTTATGTGCTGAGGGTGTGTGTTAAGCCTGGTGCTTTTCATGGCTGTCAGGCAACTTAGTGAGCCATACAATGATGGATGTGTTTATTAGGCAACTCTCTAACCCACATTAATAAAACGAATTATTTTAAAACTAGATTTACACACTTATACTTACAAAATAATCTTAATATCAAAAAGTCTCTCTCTCTCTCTCTCTCTCTCTCTTAACTATTTTAATCTAGATGTTATCTTATAAAATTATACAATCATATATTATTATGTACTATAAGTATTAACATATTTTAAACATGTACAGTGTATAGCTCTCCAGAGAACTAAAAGCACATGTTCATTTATGTATATATATTGTTCACGTGATTA
>OX439131.1:23555902-23570902 GCA_949318235.1 Ecdyonurus torrentis
TTTTCCCCCATGGTTATGCAGTATGTTATTTTATAAAATTTTACATGAATACATAAAGATTTTTTTTATTTTTTTTTAAATAAAAGAAATAATAATATCTTTCTCTTACAAAAAATGCTTTTAATATATTTTAATAAAAAAAAAGACATTATGTATACATTTTTATTCTATATAATGCTTTATAATAACTGATAAATGAGTGATAAAAAATAATTAAAACCTTTTTATTTTTTTTATTTAAGACAAAAAGAATGAATGGATGAATAAATAAAAAGAAGAGTACACACAGAGCATGAAAATGAAAAGATTTCTTTCTACTTTTCATTCAAAGTTATATCATTGTAATCCAGTAACATTCATTTTATAGAATCTAAAATTTTAATAATAATAATAATAAAAAAGATAGATAGAAAACAACAAAAAATTCAACAAAAGATTTGATGATAAATTTTAATAACACAATAGAGTAGCTAATATTTTTTATCTTTATACAATTTTTTTTTTTTACTGTAAAAAAGTAATACAATCTTTGTTATCATTTAAAATAACATAAAAGCCAATTTTTTTTAAAAGCAGAGAAATATGTACATAAAGAATTTAATAATAAAAAGCTTATCGATAGTAATTACTTAATAATTAGACATTATAAAAAGATTTTATTATTATTAATTTTATATTGATTTTTATTTAATTATACAATTAATGTCATTCAATTTTTATAATATCTAATTTAGATAAAATTTTGAAGCTACGCCTGTCTGATTATTAAGTTAGACAACTGTTGTTACACAGCATGTGGTACGGTTGCCTACGCTCCAGGGGGACAAATTTAGCTTATATATTATATGACGAGTAGTTGAGAGAGAGAGAGAGAGAGAGAGAGAGAGAGAGAGAGACTCAGCAAATACGTATATAACAAACGTAAAGACATATATACAGAATGTGAGGGGACTAAAGAGAGAGAGAGAAGATGAATGAATGAATCAAGCACAGGTACTGTACGTATAATATATAATATAACAACTCTTCCTCACTCTATATAGTTAAGAGAAGCAGTCATCAGTCCGCGAGAACGCCGCGAGATTTTGTGCAAAGAGGAAGAAGTATACTTCACTATACTATATATTGTATAATATAAGATTGCTAGAGGGGGAGAGAGAATATAAGTATATATATAGAGAGAGAGAGAAACAGGGTTTTAGATTTGCGACATCCCATTTATATTGATTAAACCTTAAAGATTGAAAGCCTTTTGTCATGGTACATGTACAGCAACACAAAGTCACACATTATTTAAGTAAAACTCTCACACCCAAAAATTTTAGCTTTACAGCAATACGAAACATAATATAGTATTGTATTATAGTATAATAATATATATTACAATTTTGTGTTGTATAAAAGTGTGAAAATACAACTGATGTATTATAGAACATTTACCCTCTCTCTCTCTCTCTCTCTCTCTCTCTCTCTCTCTCTCTCTCTCTCTCTCTCTCTCTCTCTCTCTCTCTCTCTCTCTCTCTCTCTCTCTCTCTCTCTCTCTCTCTCTCACACATACACACTTTATTTTATTTATATTATATTGTATGTTATACATAATACATTATAAATCTAAATAATACTATAATATAACACGTATAATATAACTTTCATGATATTTGAAAGAAAGAAAAATATGAACAGTAAAATGACAGAGTATTTTATGACAAATGAAATTAACTTTTGCATACTATACACAATATTCCATGTACATTATATTTGTTTCATTCCCTCTTCCTTTTCCTCTTCACTATATATATCTATAACAAGTGTAATTAGCAAGATAGGTCTATTAGCACTAATTGTGATTAATTATAACAATTTAAATGAGAAAACAACAAATTCAATATTGTAGATATAAAAACTTTAATTGTAGTTATACAGTACATGTATATAAGTATTCATTGTGTAAAATGAAATGACTTTATATAAGTATGCAAGAAATAAGCTTTGTGTTATCTTGTTGGTCTCTTTATTTAATATAGAACGATGTATTGATTTAAAACGTATTATATATATATATATATATATATATATATATATATATATATATATATATATATATATATATATATATATATATATATATATATATATATATATATATATATATATAGCGTCATAATCCAATGAGACAATAGCTTTATGGCTTTATTGTTATGTAACAATAAAATTCATTTATATTGTTACATTTATAAAGAAGAAAAGAACAATATAATATATTGCAGAACATCTATGTACAGTGCATAATGAAGATAAATTAAACCCATGATTCCACATTTCCTTAAGTAATTTTTCCTTGAACTGCGGGTGAATATTTTATACTTAAAAATGATTATGTTTTAAAAAAAAATTAAAAATTTTAAAGAAAATATAATTACTGTATATATTTTTAAAAAATTCTATAATTTCAATTTATGTAACTGTCACATTTTTAAATTGCTATTAAAATCAGATTTTTGTTTCTTTTAAAGAAATTTGTATATTAAGAAAAAAACTTATTTATTATTAATGTAGATTAAAATTTTAAATTTATTTTTTTATTTTATTTATAATTTTTTTCTCTTTTGTCTTTATTTTTTTTTCAGCTTTTTTTTTTTAATAGCGTAAGAAATGGTTTAAATTAAATTTTTTTATTTCAATTTTGAAGAGATAAATTTAGTTGAAAATAAAAATACATAATATTATACAATCATAAAAAATAAATAATAAATTTCTCTTTAACGCTTGCGTTTTCACAGCAATGTACTTAAAACAAATACTAATGATAATTTCACAATATTTATTAAGTATATTTAAATATTATAATTATTTCAAATGTAAATTTTAAAAAATTACTTCATATTACATAATATTATATATTTATTTATATCAAATATAACACTTTCAAATTATAATATGAATTATTTTGTTATTTTATTGAGTAGAACAATATAATATAAAAAAATATATAATAACATAAAAAAGAGGAAACTAGGGGAAAATAATAATGTTGAAAAAAGTTTCAAATTGAAAAGAACAAGCCTTATTAGCGTAATATAAACACATAGACGTCAAAAACACGTCTTTTAAGAAACACTTTAGAGAGTCAGTATGATTTCTGATTTAATATTATAAAAAAATCCCTTGATATAAAATAAGCATTTTTTTTTTTTTTTTTTTTTTTTTTACATATTAAAAATAAAATAAATAACTGTTTTGTTTTTATCCTTTTCCTGCAATGTATGAAGTATAAATAAATTCCTGTTGTCCAATTTAGTATACAAAACCTTTAATCTCTTTAGTGTATTTCATATTCTCACATTATATTCTGACATTTAGAGTGAAAGAGAGAGAGAGAGAGAGAGATTTCCACATTGCTATAAATATCTGGTGTCATTTATATAAATCGCTGACAAAACTATATTTATTACAAGCTAAATCCAACACATAGTGATGAAAACTCATGATATTTATAATACAACCTGGACGAATTTATTATATATATATAAGGTATATAATTTTTAGCCATATGAGACTTGCGAGTTATCCTGTTATATATTATATACGCCATATAAACTCATATAAAATATAAAACTCCTTTGTAATCAAAGCTTCTAAAAAAAAAATTAAAACAGACTTAATAATACTAAAAATAATATAATACAGTACATGTTCTACCAACATGCAAGCTCAATTTTATGATATATAATATCGTACTCAAGGGGATAATATTGAATATTTTAATGGGGGATGTATCATAAAAATGTTAAATTTTAAACTCTTTATATTTTGTGTAGATATTTTTTTTAATATTTGCTGTTTAGGTTTATAATGAGGTAATTGTAATAACCTGTAACACTGAGTTTTAAAAATATGTGATTCTTTTTTTTTTTATTATTTTTTTTTTTTTTGAAAATTTGCTACGTGCTTAAATACAGTAGTAGTGAAATAGTAACTTTCAACATCAACATATTATAGTGCATGTTTAAAATTTAATAGATCACAACTGTAAATATTTATATATAATAATTAACGAATTTTATTGGGCAAAATCAGGTTATAAATCTCTTAATTTATTCTAATTATTTTACAGTATATATACAGCCAGTTAATATTTAAAACTCATAGAAACAAAATTTGCATTTTTTTTTCTTAATTTTTCGTTTTAAATTATTCATATTGATAATTTTCAATAACATGATTTAAGGATATAAATTTAATTTATTAGTTTTTTTTTTTTTTTAAATAATAAAGGAAAACTGACAGATAAAATTACGAAACTAACCCATGTCACAGTAAAAAGTTATAAAGTATACTTTGTTAGGAAACTAAAGATATAGTTTCTATTAATTGTTCTAATCAAACTTTCCTAACTAGTTTGTAGTAAAGGACATTCATTAATTACATCCATTGGGGGATGTATCAAAACAAAATTAAAAAGGTCACTATACAAGTATACATATCACGTGTTTTTGCAATATGCTATAGTAAAATATAATCCTAGTATAGAAACTATTTTTTTTTTTTACAAAAAAAAAAAAAAGTATATTTATACACGGTAATATTTGCATTATAAGTAAAAAAAAAAAAAAAAAAAAATCTGGCATGGTTAGTATAGAATTCTAAAATAAAAATATATACATATATAAAAAAAAGTAGAATTATTCAACAAATTGACAAAGCGTCATAAAAAGTATGCTGTAGATTTTTTTTTTTTTTTTTTTTAGTTAAAAATACATAATGAAAAAAAAGTTAAATACGAGAGAATATAGAGAGAAAAGAGGTAAATTGAACAATTCGCTCATTTTTTTTTTACTATACATTTTCTATTGTATACCTGCTTTACATAAAACTATATCAACATTTGATGAAAATGAGAGAATGGAAGCCAGTTAGCTTATATACATGGCGTAGTATTTTTACATTTACTGCAAAATATACAGCTTCCATATATAAAAGTTAAAATGAAGTATTTCTGGAATTCTTTTTTTATTTTGTGGAAAGAAATAATAATAATAATACAAAAAAGTTTTAAAACAAATCTTTTATAGTTTTAAAAGCTTGTTAAATAAAATTAAGCTACTTTAATAACATTAGCAAATCAAACAATATACAAAGAATAATTTTAAAATA
Organism: Ecdyonurus torrentis; assembly: GCA_949318235.1. NCBI lineage: Eukaryota > Metazoa > Arthropoda > Insecta > Ephemeroptera > Heptageniidae > Ecdyonurus > Ecdyonurus torrentis. The sequence continues at coordinate 23,561,057 of OX439131.1, forward strand.
AAAGAATAGAAATAAAAATTTAAATTATAAAAAATAATTATGCTTTAAAAAAAAATGTACATAGATACAATTTAAATTTGATAATTGATGTAATTTTTATTTTATATAATATAACTACGCATAGAGCTTTATATGATTATGATATAAAGTGTTATAATATAAAATTATCATAAAGTTATTCACTTGGATTAAAGGCGTAGAACACCTTGAACAAAAATGTTGCGTATTATCCTAACAAACCTGAAAATCAACGTTGATTTGGCCGGAGTCATTGATTTCTAATTTATTTTCCATTCACAAAATGCCGCTGCCAGTCACTGACGTCACAGCTCGCCTGGTCCACGCGCAAGTAAACCGGGCGAGCTGTGACGTCAGTGACCGGCAGCGGCATTTTGTGAATGGAAAATAAATTAGAAATCAATGACTTCGGCCAAATCAATATTGATTTTCAGGTCTGTTAGGATATTACGCAACTTTTTTGTTCAAGGTGTTCTATACGCTATTAGGATAGTGAATAAACGCAGGTTAATATTTTTTTTAAATAAAAAAGTCAGTATTACATATTATATAGAAATTGGTCATAGCGTGCTATGGATTCATTACAAAACAGTCTCTCTCTCTCTCTCTCTCCAAATGTTGAAAAGTTTCCCTCAAATGTTTAAATGGTCCACCGTATTAAGTTAGTTGCATGAGCAATTCTACGTGTACCCGCATTTTCACACTAAAAAAAAAGAAGAGAGAAATCCATGAATCAATGTCTCTAAAGTACTAAAATTATTATTGTTGTAAAATCATAACTTTTCACGTTTTTTTTTTTATCTCTTGTCAAAGACATCATATTTCTATACATTTTATTAAAAAAAAGTACCCATATAAATTTAGAATCAGTTTGTTTTTTTAAATGATACACCCTTATATTTAACTACGATGGATATGTTTTAAATTTAATAAAAATATATATTTCAAAAGTTAAGTACATAACAATAAAGCTACTTTAAGAAATATAATAAAAAACTATGTATATAAAAAAATTCAATATTAAATTATTTCTTAGTATTTTACAAAGCTTTTTTCTTTATTTATTACATAAGTATATTATATAATAAAAATATAAAAAATGGTCACCATAATATAACGTAAAGAGTTTTTAAACATGGTTTAAAAACACAACAAGAAAGTCATGTTTAATTTTTTTCAAAAAATTTCTTCTCAAGAAAAGTAACTTTTACATAACTGAGAAAACGAGGGGTTAATATACTTGTTTAGTAAGTTTTCATCATTATTATTATTTATATATTTTTTTAATAGAAATAAACTTTTTTTTTCTTTTTTACAGGCAAAACCAAAGTTTTGAATAGCATGTTAGAACGTTTTCAAAATCTTTGTTTTATTTCATGTCTTGTAATATAATATATGGAGAGTCATAGTTTTTAGCTTTGCTTCATCTCCCTCTTTTTTTCCCCTTTACTTATGCTTATACTTGTATACAGCCTATGGGACTTGCTTTTATAGTTTTCACCTGGGGAAACAAAAAACCAGCACCTCCCCCCCAACCCAATCTCTTATGACATGTAAACTAAGTAAGTCTCTTACATATTCAGATAGAGAGAGCGAAAACTAACAGCATTATTATATAATATATAAGCTGTTAAAACAAAAGGATTTTGCACATTCTCTAACTCTCGTATATAATAATATTTTTAGTATAACAGTAATTTTTGTTTTAGTTTTTTGTATACAATTAATATATATATATATATATATATATATATATATATATATATATATATATATATATATATATATATATATAAAAGCATAGATTTGTATTAAAATGGAATCCCAGTGCTAATATAAAATTTAATTATTAATATAAATGTTTCTTTCTTTTTTTTAATGTATGCTGTTTTATTGTGTTTTTTATGGCTGAGCAATTTTTCATTCTGGTTAATTTTATTATTATTATAAAGGTGTATTTTCAAAGACAAAGAGTACTTTTGAATTTAAAAAAACGAGTTCATTATATCATATGTATTCTTCCCATTCTTAAGTACAAAAATTATTAAAGGGTCCTATAAAGCTCTTAAATTACAAATTAAAGTTATATATACACGTTACATTTCTAGGAAGAAACCAATGTGTATTATAGTCAGTAGCACAAGGAAAAAAGAAACAAAATAACAAAGAAAGCTAAAATTTCAATTGAAGTTACTACAACGTTAAGAATTTAACCCAAGAAAATTAGCAATAAGTCTAAAAAGAAAACTGCATGAAGTCTGAAATTTTCTGCAATACCGTTCTAAATTTAAATTACACTTTTAGTCTCCTGTGAAACTTTTATCTCCAAACTGAGTTTTCCGTATTTAAAATCAATTAATTGTATTTTTTTTCTATCTAACAGTAACATTACATTGTAAATCATCTTAAAAATACTTTTTCATTTTATTATTCAAGTTTTCAGCTTAAAAAAATTTACAAAAATTTCCTTTTTAACTTAAGGGAGTAGGGGAGCGACGTCGGCTATTAGACTCAAACTTTTGTCGTCAGAAAAATCTGATTTTTTTCACAATGATGCTTCAGACAATTTCAAATATATAAAAATTTGTGCACCGTGCAAATTAATTTTATATGATTTTTTGAAATTTTAAGCCCATAAGGCCCAATGTTAAATTCAATAATTTATTTTCTTTCTTTTGGGAGGGTCAACCATTATGATATTTTTATCACAGCTAGGTGTAACCCTTAGCTACACAATGACACCAAATTAAGATCCAAAACACTTCTATAGTTTTTGAGATATAAGGTCGGTACCCTACTCCCTTAACTCTTCTGTAAATTGAAACCAAAAGAATTATGTTGAAACTTAAATAACAAAGTATCTGGGTTTTTTTACAACTTTTTGCCACGATTTTTCTTCAGTTATAGATAAGAAGTTGGAGGGATGAAAAAATAATCATACCAAGCTAAATTTATTAAATTCTTAAAAACATAAAAGAGAGAGAGAGAGAGAGAGAGAGAGAGAGAGAGAGAGAGAAACTTTAATTCATAAAAACTTAAGTTTCATAACACTCAAGGCTCATTTAATATAATTATATAAAAGAATGTTTCAAAAGTATAAAATAGTAGAAAAATGAAAATTGGTTTACAAGAAGCGATTGAGCTTGAAAAAGGAATGTAGTACATTCAATTTTATGACATCAAACAGACCGTATGTACAACAAAAAATTTATATATAAAAAAAAGTTAAAAAAAAAATTTGTTGTAGATGTTAAAGTAACAAGGCGAATGGTTTGAGGCTAACTTTGTGTATGTGTATTTGAGAAGAGAAATCAAATGGTGTACAAGAAGAATCGATTGGGCTGAGGCAGCAAAGTGTGTGTGTCAAGCTGCTGAAGCGGCACTGACACGGACCTTCGTACGTACGTCTAGTACGTAGCTCTTTGGGTTTGTGTTTGCTGCCTTGACTGCCTTTGCTTTTGCTTTTGCCTTCCCTTGCTGTAGAGAGAGAGAGAGAGAGAGAGAGAGAGAGAGAGAGAGAGAGAGAGAGAGAGAGAAATACCCCCTGCGAACTTGGATAACAAGGCAAAACTACCTTACATTTAGGCTTACCACACAATTTTCTTCCAAAAAAAAAATTATATTGTGTATACATGTACACAATAGTAACTATTGGTACTGACGTCATAGGAACTATAACAGATAGAGTAAAGTACCTTCAATAGGAATGAAATCGAAAATTGTAAACTTGCTTACATTTATATATATATATATATATATATATATATATATATATATATATATATATATATATATATATATATATATATATACATATATACATATACTTAAGATTATACCATTGACATTATTAACAGAAAGCTTTGGATGTGAATAAATTAACCACATTTTTTTTTCTTTGACTTTTACTGGATTTTTTTTCAGCTACTGTAAGCAGCTACACTAGTTGAAGTGAATGTAGTGTATTACTAAGGGCTATTAATGAAGTAACATCTAAGTGACTAGAAATATCTTGTTAAATTTAAATATGTTAATGAGATGTATGCAGTATTTCTAATTGTATACAGTACATGCAAAAAAGGCAATCCTTGCGTCTGCCCATTCATAAAAATTGACCCAACAGAAGAATGAAAAGGAGAGAGAGAGAGAGAGAGAGAGAGAGAGAGAGAGAGAGAGAGAGAGAGAGAGAGAGAGAGAGAGAGAAGAGAGAGATTAGATTTTTATCACATACTTTTTTAAATATTCTGAAGCATTAGTCATATTAAGTAAAAGTAATGTTAATTTAACCAATAGATACCAGCATTGGGTACAGAATTTTACAAAAACTAATTTACAAAGATCTACCCTACAAATCGAACACAAATTATAGATGAAATACCCTTTTAATTTTAATGGAAATCACCAACGTACATAATTATACATAAATATTAAAAGAACGAAATTCAACTTTAAGGGCTTGTATCTCAAAATTTAAAAGGAAATTTTCAAAATTTTATAATACCATTTGAAAGTTAACAGTAACAGCTACCTATGATAAAATTTTCAGAACTCTTGACCACCAGATAAGAGAGAAAATAATTATTGAAATTAGCTTGGGCTCTTATGGGACTAACACTTCAAAAAAAAAAATCATAATTTCAAATAAATCTAGCATGGTGACCCCCCAATTTTTTTTACATTTTTGAAGATATCTTATCCTCAGATTTTGTTTTCTTTACAATTTTTTAGACAAATCCCACAGTAGCTGATTTCCCGTCTTAAGTTAACCTGTGTAATAGTTTTCAATTAAAGTTTTAAATCTAAAAAATTTATACTATCTATCAAGAAAATTCATTAATCTACAATGATCAATCAAGAAGTTTTAAAGTTTCTTCTCACTTCAAGTTTGAAGTTATTGTTATTAAATCTAGAAAAAAAAAATGATGGCTGGATGGAGGTTTTCTGTGATTGCTCTTCGTAATTCCAGGTTGCCGAGGCAAATCCTCATGTTAAACCCCCTGTTTTAAGTTTTCCCCTCTTTTGACTATGGCCAAGCTATGACCCACTCGTGAACATCCTTTTGTCGATTATACGGGTTACTAGGATAAGTCAGTTCCAAATGATATATGAGTGAAAACACTTGCTGACTTTCCCTTCCGTCTATATGTCTATATGCGTGTTGTTTTAGTGAGTGACCAGATTATTTTAAATTTCATTGCGTGAACAATACATAATGATATTATTTACGTATATTATTTTACTTTAAAACATAAGATATTAAAAAACAACAACATATTGTCTCTAATATTATTACAATATACTTTTAAACTATAGCTCAAAGATGTGCTAATAGAATTGTTTTTATTGTATAAATATATTATTATGAATTAACCAATAGTAAGCTTAGTTATTTATAACACACAGTAATTACTGTGTTTATAACATAAGGAAAAATTGTAAAAATATAAGTTATTGAAAAATTAAACACTGTTTCGAATGAGGAAATTTTTTTCTGTAATTTAATAACCTGTTTTTTTAAAAAAGAAGTAAGTAAAAGGAAAAGAAGTATGAATTTTGAAACATTTTTTTAATTAGTGAGCACTCTTAATAAAAATATAATTTTGATTTTTATATTTTTTATTAAAAAAAAATTATTATAATTAAAGCTTTTATAATTTAATAATTATAAATGATAATTTGGCTTTACTTGTGTAAAATAAATTTAAACATAAATAAAAACAATTATTATATTTTTCATTATTTTTCATATTATAAACAAAAGGATTTCATTCCAATGTTATTTTAAGCATTAAATTAAAATAATATAAAAAAAAATAAGCATTGAAATTGTTATTATTAAAATTATTTATATTTTGATATCTTTTTTTTTTTTTTTTTTTTTTTGACATTTTTAATAAATTTAGAGAAGTGTGATTTCTTTTTTAATATAAATATTATACATACATAATACATACATACATATATAATATATATATATAATATATACATGTGTGTGTGTGTGTATATTATATAAGCTCTTTTTTGTTACTGGCTAATGCGTTTAAACTTTTAGAGCTTCATATTTAAGAATATAGAATTACATAATTTTAACTATGCTTTAAATATTATCCATTTAAGCGTAAAACACAAATTGCATTGACTTAAAAATGAAAAACGTTAGGATTCTTTTAAGTCCTAACACCCTTTTCTCACATAAAAACACTTAAATATTATAATTCTGAAAGGTTACTGTAATTTAAAAAAAAAAAATCTCAATCTTTTTTTTTTTTCACACAAAATCACCAACATTATTTAATTATAGACAGAAATAAATTACAGAAATAAAATTCTTAGAAAAAGATATTAAATTTTAAATTCAAAGTGAAATATCTATTTTTGTATTTATTTGTGTTATATATTTTTAGGAATAACTAACTAAAGTAAGCAACTAGAAAAAAATAAATAAAACTGCCAGCTGTTTAAAAGGATGATATATGAGTTAAATATATTTAAATGTATATTTGTAGTTTACGTACTGTACTGTTCGTTATGTGTTTACTTTTATGTTTAACTCCAGTGTGTAAAGATTTGAGCAGTGCTTTATATTAAAAAGAACAAAGATGCATCTTAATTTGAACTCGTACCACAAAAAAAAAAAAAAAAAAAAAAAAAAAAAAAAGCTTGTGCAAACCAATCTCTCTCTTTTTAAAGCTTTTATTACAATAACTTACTCTGCTTTTTTTTTTTTTTTTTTACCCACTATTGCTTGCCGACGTATAAAAAGATGGGAAAAGTAGATCAAAAAAGGCACATATACGGTTTTACCAGATTGATTTCTGTTTCAAAGAAAAAAGAAAGAACTTTTTCACATTGCTTAAAGATATATAGAAAATTTGTGTCCAACAAAAAAAATAAATTATAATTCTAATCACATGTTTCTTCCAATCCCCCTACAATTTGTTTAAACAATTTAGTATACTAAAAAAATGTTTAATACAGAAAGAAAAACGTAATTCCACTTGACTAAATTCTATAAAAATGTATAATATGGTGGAACAAAAATTTCTACGGATGATTGAAAAATGTTTAAATCGTAACGAATATATATTTTCTTCCAGTGAAAATTCAGAATTATTTGAATTTAGAAAAAAAAAATGATGGAGATTAAGGGAAGAGGATATTTGGGAAGAAAAAAGTCAAATGAAATTAGAGAGTGTGAAAGAAACATGAAGATAAAAAAAGGAGAAACGTTTATCAGCAGGTGCCCGCGGGATTTGCAAACACCCACCTACAATTCTCAAAAAAAAAAAAAAAAAAAAAAAAAAAAAAAAAAAAAAAAAAAAAAAAAAAAAAAGGAGGGCTGTTGGCAAGTTGTGGAACGAGCAGTCAGAGCAATGCTCGTGTTCAGAACAGAAACAGAGCCAGAAGAGTAGGATAGTGTTGGTGGTGGCGGCAATATTACACGCTGTTACTGCTTTCTGGGAATGACAGCTGTTCCGGACTTCCTATATATACCAGTATAATATCCACACATTTCTCCAATATATATATATATATATATATATATATATATATATTATTTTTATTCTTTCAGTTTTATACAATATACGAATAAAAAATTTAGAAATGGAATGATTGTCATTGAAACTTTAACCCAACGAGACAGAGAGAGAGAGAGAGAGAGAGAGAGAGAGAGGTTGTTCCTGTTACCACCCACGCATTGTATTGTAATATAAACACAATTTGATATATAAAATTCACGACATTGTATCGAATGTCACTCTATTTTTCTTTTTACGCAACTCAAGTTCTTTATATTTTTCTCTGTTTTTATTTTATTTATCCACGCACGCACAAATACATATAAATACTTGACATCAAAAAGATACCGCAAAGGATCATCTCTCCCTCTCTCTCTCTCTCTCTCTCTCTCTGTCTCTCTCTGTCTCTCTCTCCCTCTCTCACTCTCACTCTGTGTGTATATGTTTGTGTTCAAAATCTTTGGGTACCGTGCGAGAAGCAATTGTTTTAGACAGCTGACGCTAGAATGAAATTTATCTATTCCTTTTTGAAGAAATACCTAAACATAAACCCACAAACTACTTTTATTTTTCTTTATGTACACCCTTTTACAAATACCAAAACAAAATAAGTTGACAGATATAAGGATGTCTTAAATTTTGAGCTTAATAATGATCTTCTTTATTTTATAAATATAAACTATTGTAGTTCCTAATAGATCAAGTTAAAGTATAAAAAAGAGAAAAAAAGAATTCTCATGAGATTTTATTCAATAAAATATAAAAAAAAAATACTAAAAAAAAAAATGATAAATATATAAAAATTTAGTGGTCACGAAATGTTATATCAACATAAAAATCGTCAATTTTTAATTTACAATCAATAGTAACACATGCTTGATTCAAATATTTAACTTCGTGGCTTGATACTATATAAAATATCATATTAAATATATTTACGTTTCACATATGTATAGAATTCACATATTTCTAAATTTAGTAACGCATAATAGCATTTTTTTTTTTTCGTGTTATAAATAGATAACCATAAAACTTGCTGGTATTATTATTATAAAAAGTAATAAATTTATTTTTAATTCTTATTAAATAACCTATATAGATATATATGTGTATATAATGAAAGCGTCATTATATTATTATTATTATATAATATAAAAATATTTCCGTACTATATATATTTTAATCTATTTTAAACGTAATAAAAAATTAATCTCAGATAAAGAAATATGACTTTTTATAGTTTGATAATAAAAATATTGACATCCATTGATATTAATTCTATTTCTTTTATAGTATTTTTCAACTTTTAAATATATATAGGATTTATATATAATACTGCAATTTGATTTCTAATAATGACATAGTAATTAATAATACTGACTATATGTGAGAATGGAATTAAAGGTATTGTTAGGATTAAAATACACGCCTCTAGCTATAATAATAATATGGTATATATAAGCTTATTGTTTATCAGGGACAATAGGGTTTTTGTTTATATTATATGTGTGTGCGGTGCATCCGAGTTCATTTCTAATATCATTTTTCATTTCTATAGTTTTCATATACAAAATGCTGAGAAAAGAGAATATTTTTGTTCTATGGCAAACAAGTATTATTATATACTAGGGATTATGAAAAATAATCGGAACATTTTATACAATTTCTATAATAATGTTACATTTTGCTTTTTTTTTTTTTTTTTTCTTATGAGATATCCCATTACAAAAATTAATAATATGTATGTACTATACAAATAAATAGGAATGTACCATAGTATAATTATATAATATAGTTATACTATGAATGTACTAAACATTCCAATTTAGATAAATCTACTGTCTAATATTGTTATTGTATATTGTACTTTTATATTTAATTTATAATAATTACTGTTTGACTAGTTGTCATGATTGACTTTGACTACTGAATATGATTTAATTTTAATTGTAAAACATTATTTGAATATTTGACAAGGCTAACGCTTATTTTGTATAAATATTATGTTATACTACTGCCTGCATGTATCTGTAAAATAGTTGTTATTTCAATAATGACAATGGAAGTAAGGTTAATTACAATAAATAATATTCTGAAGGGGGGAATAAAAAAAAATTTAATAATATAAACATTAAAATCTAAAGTCTTTTCAACTTTTGTTTATTTAAATTCTTTAATTAAAAGAACATCTAAAAATGAAAAATAAATAATAATAAATCATTTAGTTATTTATACTTTATTTTTAAGGTTTTGGGTTATACCTTTTTCCCCTCATTCGATCATATAACTCTTGTTATCAAAATCTATA
>OX439131.1:24218402-24235902 GCA_949318235.1 Ecdyonurus torrentis
TTTAACATGGATAATAATTTGTGAATGACAAAATTATGCTCCCTCAAATATAAAATTCGTCACACTATAGTATTAAGATAATACGATGATAATTTTTACTTTCATTTCTCACAAAAGTAAATATTAAGCCACATATGGAGACAATTCGTAATGAATGATAATCTGTAGTTGTGTTAAGGGAATCATATAATATAATATAAACATATTTTTGCACATGACGCACATTATAATCCCATGCAACTTGTTACGCATATAAGCCGATTGCCTTTCCCTTGCTTGTATAAACTATATTATATAATATGGTTTTTACTTTTCAAGTAAAGTGCACAATTCCTTGAGTGTAATATATTATAGCATAAATTTAAATACAATGTGAATAATAAATTTAATTATATGAATATGTACGATATCTAAACAAAGAAAATATTTATAATGAATGACTTATATATAACTCGCATTACCAGCACATTATATATCTGCATGTGTGAGGCTTAATTTAAATGACCTTTAACTTTACGAACGTTGATTGAATTACTTGTCTACATTATTCATTGTATTTAAATTACTCAAACATAATCGATAATATGGATGAAATAAATTTAATTCACTATATAGTTATAAATTTTGCCATTAAATGTTTATTATAATATATATATATATATATATATATATATATATATATATATATATATATATATATATATATATATATATATATATATATATATATATATATATAAAGCTTTTATTATTTTTATTATATTTTTTATGATATGATATTTAATTTTGCATGCTAAACAGAATGACCATAAGAAATTAAAAAAAGTCTTGTAATTACATCATGTTTGGCGTGTGCTATACGAATATTAGACCATATATATATATATATATATATATATATATATATATATATATATATATATATATATATATATATATAGTTGAATATATGCAAAGAACAACACCGCGATCTTCTGTGGTATTTGGCTTCTCTTCTCTCTCTCTCTCTCTCTCTCTCTCTCTCTCTCTCTCTCTAATATAGCAACAGTACTAAAAGACATAAAACCCATCATAAAGCCAATATGAACATGGAATATGTTTCAAGTCTTATTTGGGCGGCAGCAAAATATATATACATTGTACGTATATGAAAACAACTTAAAATACATTATAATATAATGTTGGCATCAATGCAAAACATAGGGGAATTGGTGCGGTTTTGTATATATATATATATATATATATATATATATATATATATATATATATATATATATATATATATATATATATATATATTTTAAGAGAAAGGGAGTATCATATATATTTTTTTCTGCTTATACGTATATAAATGGTATATAAGTCCGAGTTTTGTTCATGTGGATCTCCCTTGTGGATAATGAGGCTGTTTTATTCTTGATTATTGTTTCTCCCCCGCGCCCACTAATAAAACAGATGACACAGAAAACTCATGCGGGGAAACATTATAAATAAGAGAAAAACTTTATATGTAGGACTTTTGCCTTCTCTCTTTATTCTTTTGTGGTCAAATGAATAGGAGAAATGAATAATATACTATATGGTATATATTCAATATCTTTTACTTCATGTTTATAGATTTATTTGCTTCCTTAATGGGGTTATATGATATAAGATCATAAAAATGTATAAAAGCTATATATATATATGAAGAAAATATAGAAATCATTATAAAAAGTTTTAATGTGCCTTTATTGTAATTCATATCTCTATTATATTATTTATATGTATAATATATTGATTCAATCATATAATATTTTTTTAAATAATAAAAGTTATAGAGTGATATAACTCTTCTTGCCTTAAAATGTATATATATTATATAGAGGTATATAATTAAACTATAATAATATTTTATTTTTCCCTTCAAGAGGGCCATCTAATGTAAATTTTATAAAAATTGTACTTACTTTTTTTCTTTGATATATAAAAACAACGAGAGAGAGAGAGAGAGAGAGAGAGAGAGAGAGAGAGAGAGAGAGAGAGAGAGAGAGAGAAGTTAAAATACAAAAAAGAGAGGGTGGTAATATACACCTTGTTGTATATAGCTTTTTGTGCAGAGTATATTTTGAAGCGAAATAATGTCTAGGACTTATTAGTCCCTAAAGAGACCAAGACTTTTGCTTCAAAGCAATATAATACACGAGAAAAGCTCGTCGTTTTGTCTCTTTACATACTCGCTCCATTAGTTGTTGGTTATTGAGAAAGCGCGAGAGCAAAAGCGAAAGCCTTTGTCACGTTTTTTTTTATGCTGCTGTTATATACTCTCTCATCGTGCAATCGAGCTGATATTATATATAAGCTCCCTGCTTACTTTGATGTGTACTACATACAAGCAGATTGAAAAAAAAAATCAAAGGCACTTGCTTTCACAGCACATATAAGACATTTTTTCATTCTCCGGCGATTTGTTTTGTTATGGGTAATTATTTTTTTCTGTTTGATATTTACATATTGAAATGGAAAAAATAATAATAAATTGAAAAAAAAAATGGAAATGCTGATATATAAAAAATTTATTCATGTGAAACAGAATGTAGTAAACATAAAACAATTAAATAACAAATCAATATAGTATACACAACCAACTCATATACCTCCTCCCTCCACCCCTTTCTCTGTCATTGTTTAATATTATTTTTGTATGAGATAAAAACTGAACTGTGTTTATTGGTAAAAGTACTTTTTATAATAAATAATTGTAAAAATGCAAATATTTTATATCAGATTTGTTTTTAGAGTAATTTTTTTTTTAGGAAGAGGGTAATATTTATATTCTATAATACCAAACAAACTTGACATGAAAAATATTAGGTTTTTATTTTTTAAATTTAACATCCCCTCTCTGTTGTATAATATAAAATATAATATTTAAACTAATATTATGTAAAGCATTATAAAAGCAAAAGTTATATATTTATAGCAATTGAGGAAAATCGATGGGAAATGACTGGATGGTTCAATGCAGCGATCCATTAGTTCTCTCTCTCTCTCTCTCTCTCTCTCTCTCTCTCTCTCTCTCTCTCTCTCTCTCTCTCTCTCTGCCACAACAGCAGCCGCGAGCCAAGCATAAATCACGACGACGTTGGTATAAGAAGGGAAGACTTCACGTCGATACGATTATCAGTCATCCAATAAATTCTTTGCTTGCTTTTGCTTGATCGCGAGTATAGCATCAACCCGCCCGCGCACATTAGGCGCCCCCGTTTATTCCATCATCAAAAAAAAAAAAAAAAAAAAATCCTTGGTGTGTCTGCCAAAATCTTATATATGTGTGTTGGATGTTATAGTGATAAAGCGAGCTTTTATCGTAACCTCTCCTGCTCCTTGGGGATTGTATGTATATTTCACAAACTTAACAGAACAAAAAATATATTCGAGCATGTCTCATTCTTCATATTATATAAAAGTAAAAAGACAGAACCAAAAAAACTATATAATATTCAAGCTGGAATATTTCAATGCCAAGAAAAAATATCATTAATTTTGTTGTTATATGTAAGAAAAAAAAACTTTGAGGATAAAAAATATAATAATAAATATGTGGTTTATATCTGTAACAACTTTTTTAATGATAGTTTATTTTGATTGTAAAAAAAAGAAAAAAAAACAAAAAAAACAAAAAAAATCCAAATAAAGATACATAAATATATTCACCGATGTAAACATAAAAAAATATAGAGAAAGAATTATCAACACATTTATGTCTTTAGAGAATATTTTTTCTCTATTATCTTTTTATTTTTTTAAACAAAGATTTAAAACATATATATTTTTTTCTTTGTATGATGGGTCCGTGTTGTTATCGGGGCGTGCGCTCTGTGATGATGTGTATATACCTGATGATGATGGTTCAGGGTCTAGACAAAGTAGTAGTGGATGGAGCCACACTTATCAGTTGTGTTGCGGGACACGAGCGTTTATTGCGGCGACGTCGTGTTTTTTTTTTTTTTTTTTTTTTTCTTTTCTTTTCTTTTCAACAGCAGCAGCATCTTTTTGAGTGCTGGACCATCGTTGCTCACGATGTGATAAAACAAAAATTCTGTGTGTGTGGGGCACCCAGTGGGAAAAACCTGCACGATTTTTAAATGTTATACACAATTATTAGAAAATGCAATTAGCAACAAATTCATATATATATATATATATATATATATATATATATATATATATATATATATATATATATATATATATATATATATATATATACAGTGTGTGTGTGTTATATTTTGTTATACTACACACACATAATAAACTAACTTGTAAATCAAGAAAATTGAGTACAAAATCTCCCATTTCATATCAAGAACTTGCATATAAAAATAATTCGCATACATATATTTTAAAGTTATAATATCAATAGCATTAATTTATTTTATAATAATCAGTATATTGCCATGTAAATAAAAGAAAATGTTAAAATAAACTATATTATTAATATGATAGTTTGCGTGTTAAAGTACGATAAATAATTTGTCACTTCTAAAGAACTAAGCGATGCATTGATAATAGTTTTTTAATCATGATGACAAAACTTTTTTTTTTTCCTTTTTATATATATATATATATATAAAAATACTTTATTTATGAAAGAGAAAGTATAATTATTAGGACTGATGAAAAAAAATCACTTGACTCTACGGAACGGTCTATTACATGGGGATGATAAACAAAGGAATGTCTCGTATAAAGAATATATTATACAATGCTGTGGCTGTTGCATCTATATATATAACGCTCCTTTGGGGACTTTTTTTTTGCCAGTATAAGGAGGGTTGGTTCTATATGAATAAAATGTTGTACGTCGCAATTAGGAAAATGGATTGGTCTTCAGTCACTCGCGTATCAATAAGAGTGAAAAGAAAAAAAATTGTGTGTCGCGAAGGGGAAATCGTCATTTGCTTTTGTTTAGCCTCGTGCTAGCCAGGCATCAACCAACATTGAAAAGAGAAGTAGAAGTAAAAAATATATTACACTGTATATTAGTTTCTCTTTTATTGTGTATTCTTTCATGACAATTTGTATTTAATGCATGTATTTAAAACATGTTTAAAGTCCTTGCATTTTTCTTAGCAGAGTAAAAGTTCTCTAAAATATTAACATATTTTAATTAAACTTATAAGTTTCATTTTACCTGTATATATAATATAATAAATATATCTTTTACGTGTCGTTGTTGCTTTCAATATTTCTATTGAAATAATAGCTTGTTTTTTTTTTTTGCTATTTTGTACTGCATTGTGGTTTGGCCCCTGGAAGCATCCCCGCACGACGTGGCTGCTCAACCAGTTGCATAACTCGACTCGGTGCAGGCGCATGGCCACCGCGAAGCCATATTGTTTTCTCACGCAAAGCAAAGCGTAGGATTATTTTTTTAAATTAATACATAAACAATAGAAATAACAATGAACTAATAAAATATATTTATATGAGACTATCAAATGGCAGTACTCTTCGTGGTGAAATATTACGCAAATAATAATAATACCATCCCTTTAAATTTAACAAGTTTTTTTTTTTTTTTTTTTTTTTTTTTTTTAGGATTTAACAAACAATTGCAAAAGCAAAAACAAAAATTTATAACGTAAGCAAAAAATTGGGATTAAAACAATAATAGTATGCGAAATAAAACATTTGAGTCACATAAAATATAGGTTCATAAATTACAATTGAGTTAGAATACAAAATTATTTTATTATTTTATATTGAATTTATATAATATGTATGTGTTAAATTGCATCTAATTTTAATTGTTTTAAAAAGGAAATGGCAGTAAAAAACAACACTTTACTGTTTTATTGTTGTTGTTATATTATTGATTATTTTGTATGTTTTGGTCTGCGTAAACTTTTGTGGAAAAGTTACAATAAAAGGATATTATATATATATAGGAGCATATAATTCAATAGACGCCTCTTAACTTCCTGCTCGTATAACATTGGCAAAAGTCATAAGGAAGTAAAGAATGGTGTGTGTGTGTGTGTGTGTGTGTGTGTGTGTGTGTGTGTGTGTGTATTATAATATATATATATATATATATATATATATATGAAAGGGAATATGGTGAAAAGATCCATGATTATAAGCTGAAAATGCAACATGAGAAAATACATAATAACAATATATCTATTTTTATGCACTTATAAAGGAAGGAAAAGTCCCAGCAATGAATGGATATGTGGTTTTTATATAATTCCCTATCTACTCACAAGCTTTTTTCTTAACATATATCTGTTTATATATTGGAGAGTAACTGGGGATTCTCCTTTTGTTTCCGACACGGGAAGTTATACGCTCACACAAAACAGAGCAAACGCGTGCACAAGAGAGAAAAGAAAAACTTGCTGACTTGTTTGTGTGTTTTTATTTCATACGTCCATATACCAGGAAAAAAAAGTAAAGCAAAGCAAAGTTTGTTTCTATATGTTTGCTGTGTCACTTTTATTTACCAAAAAGAGAGCAAAATATTTTGCAGATGTTACCTACTTGCAAGGCTTGTTATTCCATAATAGTTTTAATGCATTATGCACGAAATGTTTTATTTGAAGCTTGCATATAGTTATAACTGTGGAAAAATATATACGATGTAAAAAAAAAACAAAGAAAAGAAAGAAAAATGTTTATGCTTATGGAAATGTTTATGGAAATAATAACTTGCAAAATTAAAATGCGTTTCATTATTCAGTATAAAAATTTCTGTATAGGAGGAATTTATTAATCATAATAAAAATGTTTTTTATTGATTTTTTTGTCGTTAAAATAAAATCAATGACTTCTGAATATTCAAAAGGGATATTTTCCCTTTACAAGACGATAAAAATTGTGAATGCATTTGCACACGAGTTGCTGCATCAGCTGAAAGCTCTGTCCTTGCAATATTATGGGTGAGTAAAAAGCTTTTTTCTTTGTAGCAAAAAGAATCTCAAATACTTAGAGTTGGTCTTCTGGAAAACTTTTATTTATTCTCTCAACGAAAAAATTGTACATAACTCTCTCTCTCTCTCTGAATCTCTCTCTCTTTTCCGTCACAATGCAAAACTTTTATAGTTTTACATAGAAATTTTGAGACGGTTCTTTTGATCACGCAGATATCAATGAGATAATGCTTTTTTATATAACTGCGCTGTTTTGTAAACTAATTAATTAAAATTTTCTAACACCTTCATTTATAATTGCTCTCTCTCTATCTCATTTAGAATTTAAATTTATTATTCAAATTTATGTTTCTAAAAACAAATACTGGATCGCAATTATAATATAATTACACGCAATAATGAAGTCATGTGATATTTAATTTTTATTTGAATAACAACTTGATAATGAACATTAATAATAAAAAATTCTAGACGGGTGGTAAATAATAATAATAAAAGTCATTGTTTAACACAGAAAAAGCAACTGATTAGATACTCGCCAGGGGTGCCTTGTAATACTTATGAGAATAAATCAGAAAATTGAAGCTGCGTATAGGATTTTACGTATCCATATATAATACATATATATATAAAACTTTACAGATGCGCACTGCGTGATAGAGTAATATATATATATATATACACGCCCTTTGTATCAGAGAGTATATACAATAATATGCAGTGCTGTAGATATTCATCGAGTGTGATGTCAACTGAGGGTAGATGCAAAACAATCAGCGTGTCACAAGACCCCCCGCTAACTATCACATACTGAGGAAGATTAACTGCAATCACAATCATATAAATAATACGTTAATTATACAGTACAAAAGTCTTCATTTTCAATTAGTAAAAGGTCACTAATTTAAAATGACAAGAAAATTAATATTTAAACTAAAAAAAAAAAAAATCTTTTAAAGTATATATTGATTTATTTCATTCTGTATTAATAATATACTGTGTATATAACAGTAAATAAATTTATATTATATTTATATAAATGTAATATTGTTTATTTATTTATTTTGATATTTCAATTTATGTTATACACACATTGTGTATATTATATTATTATAATGTTTTATTTATAATGAATATGGTAATATTTTATTTAATCTAAATATTATTGTTTAATAATATTTTGTATATTGTTTGAGTTTTATTTAAAATAAATTTATATGTATATGTACTAGAGTACAATTCATGTGTAGTGTACGAAGGTAATGTATATATTTTGTTACGTGATTATTTATTAAAATTTTCAAATTGAAATTTTGAAAACGTATTTGTATATAGTTGTATGCATAATATATTAGCATTATATCAATAAGATATTTTATGTTAATTATAAAAAATAGAATAGTCTGTATTCAAAAATATATATATATATATTTTTAAAACGTCAATATGTGTTATATCTACAATCCAATAAATAGTGTATATAATTAATTCGACTCAATATTTTAAGCTAATTTGTGATTAGTAAATATATAATTTGTAAATAATTCGTTATAATACAAATTTCGTATTTTTCTCTAATTTTAAAATTATAATGAAACTAACAGAAAAACTTTGCAAAAACTATAATAAATAATTTTTATATTATAAAGAGCAAAAGTAGGACTTTATTTTATTATTATACTTCATGCTATTATGTATTTTGTTTATATTACTTTTATTGTCTTGAATATTATTCTATTACTTTTAAATTATCAAATTCTTAAGTTTTAATTTTAATTTTTTATATTAATGCAATAAAATGAGACTTCTGCTTCAGAAATTTCAAAGAAATAACAATTTATATATATATATATATATATATATATATATATATATATATATATTATGTCTATGCCTTTAAAAAAAACTGACAATATGAACTGATTATGATTGGGGTATAAAGATGAAATAATTAAGATGTACGACAACATTTATATAACTGTTAAATAATATGAGGCACTGGAGCATAATAGACATATGAATATTATATATTATATTATACTATTGTATCTCTGTTCCCCCACCTCACCCAAGTCCCCATCCTTGTATTTTAAACCCTCTATGTCTCTATCGCATGAATATAGATGTCAAAAATGAACATCATATCAAAGATACTAAATATGATATGAACGGTAATAATATACAGATCAACTTTATATTACTACCATAATACATCACAATAATGGTATATATATTATAAAAGAAAAGAAGAACATATAGAAAAAAGCGCATCCCTTTTTTTAATTTTTTTTTCTTTTGTTACTGCATTATACTAAATGAATTATTTAATCATAATTTTTTGAGGAGTGCTTTTTTTTCTGTCTCCTGTATATATAGTACGAAGCATCAGTTACAATAAAATTCACTCGCGCCCTTCTCTGATCAAGGGCTGGTGTGTATAGGGGGGTGAGAGGGCCAACAGATGCGCTGAGAGAGAGAGAGAGAGAGAGAGAGAGAGAGAGAGAGAGTTCCCCAACGTCATGGTTCCCGCGAGACCCCCAACCCCAGCTCCTTATAACCCCCTTTGCTTGCCCATCATGTTTAGTCTTGAATCTTAAAAACCGGGACCCTGATGTTCAAGCATTTGTTCTTCTTCTTATAGTTGCTCAAAAAACACATTTAAAGGCGTAGAACACCTTGAACGAAAAAGTTGCGTAATATCCTAACAAACCTGAAAATTAACGTTGATTTGGCCGGAGTCATTGATTTCTAATATTTATTTTACATTCATAAAATGCTGCTGCCGGTCACTGACGTCATAGCTTGCCCGGTTTACTTGCGCGTGGACCAGGCGAGCTGTGACGCCAGTGACCGGCAGCGGCATTTTGTGAATGGAAAATAAATTAGAAATCAATGACTCCGGCCAAATCAACATTGATTTTCAGGTTTGTTAGGATATTACACAACTTTTCTGTTCAAGGTGTTCTACGCCTTTAATGTTAAAAAAAATGTAAAAAAGCAACAAACAACCCATTTTTAGTATACAATTAAAATTATATAAAACAAAAATCTATAATTAATTAATGTCAAATTAATATATTATTGCAAATAAAATAAAATATATGAAACCAAATTTTTAGTGCATTGGTTCTATATCAACATATTTTTTCTATACCGTGGTCGTGTTCACATCATCAATAAATTAATCTGATAACATTTTTTGTTAAACTATATGTTTACATTGAAATTTATATTTCAGTTTGTTTTTTTTAATTTGCATATTTCATCTAAAACATCTACGCTTATTTAATTTGAACAATTTAAGTGACAATATCTAATCTATATATAAATCAATTAGATTTGTTTTATTATTCTGCTCATGCAATCAGAAATTGATTAAATATTTACACATGACAAAATGAAATTATTGATTTTCCATATAATATATCATGAAGAATTCATATCCAGGTTGACAGTTTTGCGATTTAATCAAGGATAAGATCATATAGTGAGATTACCAGACATACATATTGACCATACGCGTGCAAACCAGGAGGACATTATCATTTTGATCAAGTGGGAGGACACCTGCGACTGATTTAGTCATTTGATAGAAATACTATGAGGGGGTGCACGCCACACAAGTTTCACATACTGTATAGTGAATTAGTCATGTGTTTGTTGCTGTACGGTAAATTTAGTGAAATTACCTCATAAAAGCATGTTTCAAATTGTCGATAAAATTTGTATATTTATGACAAATATATAATGTATACTTGAGAGAAGAATTTCTAATTATAATATGACTTATTAGATTAGAACTATTTTATTAAATTTGTATAATTTAATTTTGAATTGACAAAAAAAAAAAAAAAAAAAAAAAACTGTTTAATTTTGATACCATTTTCCAATTTCACTAATATCGTGAATCTAAAAAGAATTCTGTTTAATTTTTATTTCATTTTCCAATTGAGCTAAAAAAATGTGTATTTATAAACAAAACTTACAATAAGTAACTTTCAATAAAATACAACAAATTAAAAAATAACACTATATTTTGGAATTAATTTTTTATTGTCTATATTTACTCTTCTTGTATTTCTCGTTCATAATTTATAAGCGTGGAGAGAAAAGTTGATGCAGATGCAAAATATTATGCATACTTTTCTTCTATATCTTTATGTGATAATTGATAAAAAAATAAAATATTTAAAATTGAAAATTATTTGAAACCTAGCTGTGAGTGTAGTAACATTTATGAAAATTTAAATTATGAAGAAGATAACAAAAAAGTACAAAAAAGGTAATTCACAAAATAAAAATAAAACAAAATAATGGGTCAAATTCACATTAAAATTTTGCAAAGTACTGTATATTACTAATTTGTTGACATGTTGGTGGTTTATGCAGTAGTCAAAGCATAATTTTATATACAATAATACTAAAACTTATCAAAGCGAACTATAACGAGAGGATCACCCACCCACCCACGCATTATCATCATCATCATCATCATTAACACGTGAATCACAAAGCAAAAGAGCATCTGCCGTGGCTATACTGACTTTGAGCTCACTGCGTGGTCACCGCTGCCCATATAGCAGCTGAGACAAATTAACCTCACGCACATACACATTTACTCCCTCACTGCAACACGATTTATTATTGGGACTCAAAGTCACCATCAAAGCTCGTTATCACGCAACACAAAATTTCAGTATAATATTTATTTCTTTGTTTTCATTGCCATTTGTTGTTTTAAATTTGACTTCAAAGAGTAAATTACAGTTGTTATTGTTCTATTTTAATTTAATTTTATCTGGTGAATGACAAATATTATACACCGGTGATCGATGTTATATAATATATACTAATTCATTGGAATTGGAATTTGACAGATGTATCTATAAATACAATACTTTGTAGCTTTGCGTATATACAAATATATAACCATAAACCATGAGCACCAAAAGTAATAACCTATATCTATATGCATATATATATAAAGTGGGGCTATAGGTGTTCCAAGCTCTATACAAATAAAAAATTATATATATAAAATAAATTTATTGAATCTTGTTGAAATTTTCATTTTGCTTGTGATTTTGTATTGTTTACATAATTTAACTTTTAGTTGATCAAAACTTATCAGGCATACAAACTTTATATACATACTGTATATACATATTTTCCCATTATATAACTCTCGTGTTGCTTTGACTCTCATCATCTTTACTACAAATATATAAGTCTTAAGTTTCAAGTGCGGGTTACCATCATCACAACAAGGATTCATATTATATATAAGATACTCCATGTACCAACAAAACCTTAAGACGTTGAGAGAGTATAATAATATATATAAAATCGCTAAGAGAAAAGACTCAAGGGAAAGAAAGGGGATATATTTTCACCGCGTGCGCGAGAGCTAATGGTGCGGTTGAAACTTTAATGGATGCAGGTTTTAGTTAAGAAATGGCTGCTAACCACAAGAAAGCTAAGACATAA
Source organism: Ecdyonurus torrentis (assembly GCA_949318235.1). Classification (NCBI taxonomy): domain Eukaryota; kingdom Metazoa; phylum Arthropoda; class Insecta; order Ephemeroptera; family Heptageniidae; genus Ecdyonurus; species Ecdyonurus torrentis. Next base: position 24,230,807 of record OX439131.1, read on the forward strand.
GACTCTCTTATACTCTTTTCTCTCTCTCTCTCTCTCTCTTTATATCTTTCACTCGCTTCTCTTTACTCATATAGCATTATAATATTTTTGCGGGTGTATAAAAACTCATGATATACTTCATAACCGCATATCAAAATGATGCTGATGTGGTCTACATTTTACATTTGTTGTTATGAAAATGAGAAGAGAATATGGCATGGAGCAATTATTACATGTTACAGTATTATAATTACAGGGTCTTGAATTCAACTTTTATACTTCATCTTCAACTCTCTTGAGCATGAGGGAAAAGCCATTAAATTGTTCAATAGATGATTTCTCTCTCTCTCTCTCTCTCTCTCTCTCTCTCTCGCATGCTATTAAATCACCATCTCATCCAAAAAGCAAACTCAAGAGTAACATTATTTGTATTACGTGCACGTGAATGAAAAATGTCTCCTCATTTTATTTAAAAATATTATAAATGTGCAGAAAAAAGGCAATTATTATATACATTGTATATACACATTCTTAAAAAAATGAATAATTTTTCCACTGATTGAACTTATACAATAGCAGTATTGGTTACTTTGTTTCAATTTCTATTTTAAAATGAGTGAACACATACTGTTTTCACATATATGCGGGAATTGGCAATTCATATATATAAATATATACTTAATTTTTTTTTATATATTATATATTTATTTATTTACTTTTATTATTTAATTATAGAAGTATATAGTTATACTTTCCCCACATCATAGATCTTATATATAGGTATTAATGTTAAAAAAAACAAAAAGTTAAAATTAGACAAATTTGTTCAATGAAATTTTAAATTACCTCAAATGTTGCTGATATATATATATATATATATATATATATATATATATATATATATATATATATATATAATTATATATTACACTCACAGGGCATACTTCATTAAGGAAACAAAAAGAAGCTATATGTGTAACTTGATTCCAGAAGAATATTAATTTCTATTATAAATTTATATTATCTAATATACTGCTTTATGGCCTGAATTGTTTTATATGTATTGACTTATTGATTATTGATTGATTGAAATAAAATTACACTGTTTACAAATATAATAATTTAATTAAATAATTTCATGTCTTAAATTTATCCCATTTCTGTATATAAATATTTGCACGCACATATAACATAATACAATTTATAAACTGTTTGTTTAGATTTTAACGTGTGTTTATGACTTTAATTTAAATACATGTTTTATATGAGATCTTTTGTAAATATGCATTATGATAGGTTATACCATAGTATAAGTACTATGGTTATACCATGAATGTTTAGATACAGTAAATATAATTTGAAGACCATGACGTGGTTTTGCAGCAATGAGAGGGGTGGATCCCTTAGGGAGCGAGGGGCAAAATATTGACCCCTGCTCATCTTTTGTACCACAAACTGTGCTTGAAAAGACCAAAATCATCACAATGTGCTCTTATGTATCGTAAAGGATTTACTTTTATTTTTAAAATATTTTTGCGTGTGTATAGAAATATAATGCCTACGTAAAATGCAACATTTAATCCAGACTATAATAATAATTAACGGTTTTTTATTGTGCGAAATCAAGTATAAAACCTTTCAATTTAACCTAGCTGTCTTTCGGTTTATATAAGCCATAAGTTAAAAACTTTTTAATTTTTGCAAATTTATTCACGTTGTGTAACAATATAAGTTAAAATTAATTTTATACTTTAATGTTAAATTAAATTGGTTCAGCAACAGAGCAAGTCCATTTTTTTAAACTTTTTTTATTATTATCATTGATAATATATTGACTATTATTAGCTTTAATACTTGGTACAATATTTACCTTAACTAAAGTTTCTTATTATTTTAGATGTTTTCAAATGATTTGAGATCTGAAATATATAAAATAAAAAGAATTATGAAAAAAGTTTTTCAAGTTCTAAAATTTTTATTACTCATGGAAATGCAGTTGATTGTTTAGGCACGCGAGACTATGCGGTGATTTATAGAGTTGTGTAGGCGAACTCGCAAAGATATACCCTCCTCTTATAGCTTTATGTATGCATAATTTTCTTATAGTAAAGCCGAACCAACCACCTCCCACCCACCCCCTCACCTTCTGATTTTTTAAGCAAGCGCCACATTGCCGCGGAATGCGATAAGCTCAACCCAAGGAATCCAGCCGGTAGGTTGTAAAAAAATATATATAATAATAATATAAGAAAAAAATAATAAAAAAGTGTGGAGCTTGGCACACACACTCACGTGGCGGGGGATATCAAAAAACTCATTTGGTACGGGTACCACGTGCCTATTGGTTGATGTAAAACTTGTGGTGGTACCAGTTTTGACTGCCTTGTACCCGGCTCTAAGGCGCCACCAATACCTCATCCCAGACCCCCACCTAAAATACCTTTTTTTTTCTTCTTCGTCTTACAAACCCTTTATGCCATCAGGTTTAAAAGATTATACCTTTGTTTTATCAAATTGTATATTTTTTTCCTCAATTCATATGTATGATGAAGCTGATTTACACTTTGAATTTAGACTGCTTGAGGGGGTTACTTTATATTTTTTTTATTTTGTTTGATAATAATGTCAGGTATAACAAAGTATCGAGAAGGATTTTCATAAATCATCATAGAAAGATTATGTCATGGTTTTGTTGGATATGCACGCTCTCGTTTATTATACAGCCCATAGTGTTTATCAGCGTTATAGCGTGACCAACTCGTGTTTGGAGCAGACGTACTTCTCTCTCTCTCTCTCTCTCTCTCTCTCTCTCTCTCTCTCTCTCTCTCTTTCTCTCTGCATGTTTTATTTAGGATTTAGTAAAGATATTCAACCCTCATTCCTATTTTTATATAAAGAAGATTTTTTTATATATAATTATCAAAAAGATTTTCTATATTATACAAGAAAAAAAAAACTCATGGCAGCGGAACGATTATACTGTAAAAGATAAAACTATCAGAAGAAAACCAATATTTTATTTTCTATATTTAACTCCTTAAATACACGCAACCCTTCCTACGTTCATTGCTATATTCTATATAAGTATTTATATAGCCTCACCTCAAATACCAAAGAATTTGTTCCAGTATATATAAATAACACACGATGTTCTACATTTTTGGAATGACAGAATTTGTACCTTAACCATGGAAAATACTTTGATCGTAAAAAAAGAAAAGAAAAAAGATTACATCAAATTTTTATATATCCATATAGATTCGTATATATAGACAGTACATTGTAAATTTTCAAGTATTTTGGTTCATGTCAAGTTGTTACACCTGAAGTCTTTTATGATTCCAGTATTACGTAGCAACAAAAATGGTTATTTTTTGTTTAGGGTAATAAACAAAAACTAATAATAATAATAATATATTTTGTCATTATAAAAAATAATAATAATAATTTTCCAAGTAATCTTCCAGCGAGAAATTTGTAATATGCAGAATTGAGCAGGTTTCTCCATGCAACAAAATTTTTAACAAGACTAATTCTTATAAAGCCAACTTCAGAATAATATTGAATTGAAATTTAAATAGATATATACATAAAAACAAATTTAATTATAACGAGACTCGTAAATTAATATATATAATTTTGATGGATAAAACTATTTTTACTCATCCAATTCTATTCGTATGCTGCATCTATATATTTTAAATCTCTTTATATATAAGCTTTGGAATTGATATAATATGTAAGAATTTTTCTTCCAAGTATCTCTTTGTTATAACAATTAATAATAAAATTAATAATTTATGGGAAATATTCTCTACACATATTAAATAATATATTTACATAATTTTGTATTTTTTGAAACCTTGAAACTTATTTAGCAAAATATTATAAATTTGATTATAGAATGCAGATATCTCCCCCTTATTAACGAGTTGATATCAAAAGGTATATTATACAGTATCGTTGACAGGTAGGCAGGGGCGCCTGATTTGCACGCTGTACACACGACATGTGGCTCCACCCCGGCGTCTTCACGACGGTCCTCAACTTGTGTAACCAACCAGCTCCACGACCGTGACTCGAGACTCAGATTTATGTCACGGTGGATACATGGCGAGCAATTTCATTGGGTCTTGTTTGTACCACGTGACGTGAGCACGTTCGTGAGAAATGAGCAAAGAGAGCGTTTGCTACATTACCTTTGCTACATACGAATATGTTATTTGATACTTTTTACTCTTTCATGCCACGGTTTGATCAAATAAGCTCTATACGTTCTCCGAGATCTATTCCATTGATTGTTCCAAACACTCTTTTATTTAATTTTTTAGTGCATAAAATGTTATGTTTTTTTATGCGTTTTTATATAACATAATACATAATGAATAATAACAGTTCATGTATTATTTTAAAAATTTATTTTACTGCTGATCTTATAAAAAAATATATATTAAAAAAATAAATAAATAAAAACTCATTTGATCTGATATCACTAATACGAGTAGTGTCCTAAATCCTTTATTGAGAACCTTATTTCAGAATTTTTATACCAGAAATGTATGACACATCCAGCACTTAAGGAATAGACTAGAGAAAAACATAAGCATTTATATTACAAAACAATTGATGGGATTTACATAAATAACATTAGTTTGTCTCAAAACCCGCAACAGTAGCCCCATAGCAGTGATTAGAAAATTCGATTTATGCAGCCCGCACAACATTTTCATACTAATTTTTGCATGTTTCTGACGTCATAAACATTACTAGTCACGCAAATTGCATACTTTACAGTATTTTCACGCTCTTTCGTGGGGCTACATTAACATTCTGGTAAAAATTGTCATCAGTTTTGAAGATCCCATTTCATGTTTATTCATTAAAAAGCAATGTTGTTTTATGTTTTCTATGGCTTTAACAATTATGAAACATAAATTATGCAAGTTGAGCTGTATATAATAACATTAAAAACTAAATTTTTATTAATTGTTTTTTTGAAATCTATCATCTTGCAAAAAATAATTTTAATCATCAGCAGACCATATATATATATTGGACAGACATTTGGTTCACGCAGGTATAAGCATGCATGCAGAGAGCTAGACTACATGTGAGAT